>CAUYQV010190558.1:0-13930 GCA_963574575.1 Galagoides demidoff | reverse complement strand
GAGTCAGCTGCTAAGCAGGACAGGCAGCATTGGCAAAAACACCCAGAGGGCTGGACAAATGTCCTACGCTGGCTGCATGTGGCCTGTGGGCCGTAGTTTGAAGACGCCTGCAAATCTTTTGGATTAGTTCAAAAAGAATTGGTTTTAGTTTTTTGTTAAAGGCAGAATTCAGCAGTGAAACCATCCAGTCCTGGAATTTTTTCTGTTGGAATAATTTTTATTACTGATTCAATCTTGTTACTTGTTACTGGTCTGTTCAGATTTTCTATTTTTTCCTGGTTCAATCCTGGTGGGTTGTAGATATCTAGGAATTTATCTATTTCCTCTAGATTTTGAATTTGTGTATCATTGTAAATTGTAGGTGCTAATGATCTTTTTTTTCTTTTATTTTCTTTGTATAGCTAACTAGTCCATTTTTTTTTTTTTTTGCTTACTTTTAGATGAGATCTTACTCTGTTACCCAGGCTGGACTACAGTGATATAATTATAGCTCACTGCAGTGTTGAACTCCTGGCCTCAAGCAATTCTCTCACCTCAGCCTTTCAAAGTGCTGGGATTATAGGTGTAAGCACCCATGCCTAGATTGGTTCAATTTTGTTTATCTTTTCAAAAAACTAGCTTTTTGTTTCATTGATGTTTTGTATTGTATTTACTCTCAATTTTGTTTATTTCTGCTCTGAACTTTATCTTTTTGTTTCTTCTACTGTTGAAATTTGGCATTTTGTGTGTTTTATGTTTCTAGTTTCCTGAGATATATTGTTAGGGGATTTATTTGAAATCTTTCTACTTTTTGGATGTAGGTCTATATTGCTATAACTTGCCTCTCGATACAGCTTTTGCTGTGCTCCATAGGTGGTGTGTTTATTTTCATTTGTTTCAAGGAATTATTGAATTTTATTTTTAATTTCTTTCTTCACCCATGGTCATTCTGGAACATGCTATTCGATTTCCACGTACTGTGTAATTTCAAGTATTCCTCTTGTTACTGATGTCTAGTTTTATTCCATTGTGGTTGAATAAGATATTCGATATGATTTAGCTTTTCTTTTTTCTTTTTTTTAAAATTTTTTGAGACTGGTTTGTATCCTGACATATGGTCCATCCTGGAGAATGTGCCATGTACTGTTGAGAAGAAAGTGTATTCTTCAGTTATTGAGTGAAAAGTTCTGAAAATGTCTGTTAGGTTCATTGGTCTACAATACAGTTTAAATCCAATGTTTGTTGATTTTCTGTCTACAATGCTGAGAGTGCGGTGTTGAAATCCAGCTATGACTCTGTTGGGGTCTATCTCTCCTTCTAGAGATAACAATATTTGTTTTATATATCTGGTTGCTTCAGTGTTGGGTGTATATTTTTATGTTTGTTATATCCTCTTGCTGAATTTATCCCTTTATTATTATGTCATTTTGTGTCTCTTTTTGCAGCTTGTAACTTAGTCTGTTTTATTTGCTGTAAGTATAGCTACTCTTATTTACTTTTTATTTCCATTTGCACAGAATATATTTTTCTATCTTCTCTCTTTCTGTCTTCATGTCTTTACGAGTGAGGTGAGTTTTTTTGTAGGCAACATATAGTTGGTTCTTTTTGTTTTCTTATTCAATCATTTGTTCTGTATTTTTCAAATGTGGAATTTAATCCATTCAAATTCAAGGTTATTACTGATAGATGAAAACTTACTCATGTTAGTTTATTGATTGCTTTCTAGGTCTTTTGTATATTTTTTGTTTCTTAGTTCTTCTCTTATTGTTTATTTTTGCAATTTGGTGGTTTTCTGTAGTGATAAGGTTTGATTACTTTTTCTTTTCTGTGTATTGGCTTTCCCAATGAGTTTTGTAGTTTCACAAATTTTCATGGTTAAGACTCCCTTGAGCATTTCTTGCAAGCCTGGTCTATTAGTTCATGGATTCCCTAAGTTTTTTGCTTGTCTGTGAAAGATTATATTTCTTTTTCATTTCTAAAGGATAGTTTTGCTGAGTATAAAATTCTTGTCTGCTGATTTTTTTCTTTTAGTACTTTGAAAATATCATCTCATTTTCTTTTGACCTGTCAGGTTTCTGCTAAGAAATATACTATTACTATATTGGAGATTCCCTTACATGTGGCTTAACACTTCTGTTGTTGCTTTTAAAATTCTTTCTTTGTTGACAATTTGACTATAATTTGTGTTGGAGTGGATGTGTTTGGACTGAATCTATTTGAGGTTCTTCAAACTTTCTGGACCTAGATGTCCATCTATATCCCAGTACTTGAGAAGTTTTCTTCTATTATTTTATTAAATATGTTTTCTCACCTTTTCTCTTTTCTGCTCCTTCTAGAATACCCATAATATGAATACTTATTTGCATAATTGTGTCCTATAATTTCCGTAGGCTTTCTTCATTTCTTTTTATTCATTTTTCCTTTTGTCTGCCTGTGTTATTTCAGAAGACCTGTCTTCATGTCCAGAAATTCTTTTTTCTTCTTGGCCTAATCTTTTATTGTCTTCGGGTCTGGGATGTGATTACGTAGCTTCCTGACTGGTCTGGGATGCATGTGTGCTAAAGGTGATTTACAGGGCTGATCCTCTAGCTCAAGAAATCAGCCTGTGGTGTGTTCACTAGCAGTGACTATGGGGCTGCTTTTTAGGCCTAGGATTTAGGCTGCTTGGCTAGCTTAGAGGTGTGTCTGCCCAAGGGACTATTTTTTAGATCCAGGAGATAGATGAATGGCTTGCTCAGCTGGCCTAAGGTGTGCTTTTTCTCCCCCTGCTCTCCTGTACTTCTAATTACCATAGGTGTATTATCATTCCTCCACTGCACTTTAGTGCTCTCTGTTTGACACTGCAGTCAAATTTTAGCTTCTTTACTGCTTTGATCCTTTCTTGTGGAAGAAAGGAACATGAGGCATTTGTTCTGAACCATCTTGCTCTGAACATATAGTTTTGACTTTAGTAGCTTATCATACAGTTAAGACTTTGGTAATTGACTCCTGAAACAGTGAATACATTTGATCAAATGAATAAAAAAGATATAGAGGGATAGCACTTCAATAAACTTGTAACACATCATTATTTTGAAGCCACTTATTAAACATTATGATAATTCATCCTCACAACAGTCTTGTATCCTTGGTGCTAATATCTCTGCTTACAGATGGGGTCCCTGAGGGCCAGACACTGTAAACTTACTCAGCCAGTGGGTAATGTGACTAGAATCCAAGTCATTTGGCTACAAATACTACTTAGCAGCATCACATTTGCTTTCTAGGACACATTTACTAATAGCTTTCTCCTCCTCTTTTATTGGTTGTGAATAATTCTATAGTCCAGTGGTTCTCAACCTGTGGGTCATGACCCCTTTGTAACAATGAAGAAACATCCTGCATGTCAGATATTTACATTACGATTCATAACAGTAGCAATGAAAATAATTTTATGGTTGGGGGTCACCGTAACATGAGGAACTGTATTAAAGGGTCGTGGCATTAGGAGGCATTAGGAAGGTTGAGAACCACAGCTATAGTCCCATTCTGAAATCATGACTTGAGATTTCTGCGATCATCTTTGTTTATGATTTCTAAGTACATGTCTTGATATCTTCTCCCAATATCTAATCTCACACTGACAACATTTTACTGTCCATTTGCTCTTGCACGTACTTTTAGCAGATGCCAGATCTCAATTCTAGGACTTTGTTTTCCCTCTTTACTTCCCTATTTCTGGGTTGTGGTATGATGTTACTCACCTTTAACACTTGACCTTTCATATTTATTTTTCTTTCATGACTATTTATCTAGCAAATCCTGAAAATCCTCTATCACTACAAATAACTGAGGCCTAAAAGAGATCATGCTATCTAAACCAACAGGTAAGAAAGTTTGGTTCCTTGGAGTCAAGGAAATGTTCTTACACAGAGTAGGATAATAATAATACTCACATAATAGGATATTTGTGAAATTTAACTGAATTGATATACATAAAGCTAAATGCGTAGTTTCTGGCACTGGTCAGCATTTACAAAATATAATGTATTAGTAAAAGTGTTTGTATTCTTAGTACTCATCATATTGCAATGTCACTGGAAGATGTTTTTAGGTATGCCAGAATTTCACTTTGTGCACATTACTCTGTCTCTGTAAATTATATAATGTATATAAAACTTCCAGCACATAGTTTGGTACATAGGTGTTTAATACATGTTAATTATCCCCCAACACAGACTTCCCAGGTACTATCTAACTCTAGGATTCCTTATTAAATATATATTTCTTGTGAATAGGTTTATGCATTAATGAATTGAAAATACTTAATAAATATAACTTGAGATTAAGAATCTGGATATTTGCTTTCTCAGGGGCTAATGAAGACCCTTTCAAAAGAAGACCTTTTAGTTGCTATCTTTGTCCTTGGGTCATGATCTGTGACTTCTTATGACACTTGTGCTTGGCCTTCTCTGGTGTGTGGTGATGGTCAGTACAGTTGGGATCAACCCGTGCTACTAGAAGTCTGAGAGTTAATGCACATCTGTAAGAGACATTGTATTGCCTTTACATTTCATATATGCATTCACAAATAGAATGCAACTTTAAAAAGATGAAAAAATAAATAAAACCAAGAAGCACTATACAGAAATCCAAGTTTTAGAAAGAGGGCAGTTCTGCAACAAAGGAACAGAGTTAAGAATAGTTCTTCCTACACTGCTTCCTGCCTGGGCTTTGTCTGCTCCTCAGGGAACATGACTTTAGTCAAGCCCCAGTTGAGAGGATTTTGAAACGTAGTTCCCATGGCAACAGGCTTTAAAGTGACATTATCCCAGAAGAACTTTTCTTGGTTGTTCTGTCATCTAAACAAGAATCCTCTGAGGCTCCTGGAGAAAAGTCAACTTCTAATGAAGCTCAAGGCTTACTTTCTGCGCCCCAAGGAGCACCTTTCCTGTGGGGCTCATTTCAGGCTTGTAATAGTGATTTATTTTCTTTAATTGTGATTTGTCTACAGTAGGAATGAGAGTAGGGATTGGGTGATTATTCTAATCACCAAGGCAATAACAAATTTCGAAGTGTAAGGTTTACACTTGAGGCCTCTTGTTGCTGAGCAGTGACTAAAATATATTCCACATGTGGAGAAATAGCAAGCACTGGGGTATGTGCAAATGTTGTTCAACGCTCAGACACAAAACACATAAACACACACTGGATTGATAGAGGGGTTATAATTAGCTTGCTGGGTGGAGGGCAGGCAGCTGTCAAAGTGGCTCAGAATATAAACCTACTGCATAATGGCTCCAGCTGCTTTATCCCAACCAAAATGTTCTTTTCATTGACTGAGTGCTATTCAGAATTTCATACTTAGAAATCTATTTTTATTTTATTTTATTTTATTTTGCTTTTTTGCTAAAGAAGTCTTTATTTAAAACAAAATGCCTGGGAGAGGATGTAGAATGTGGATTATCCCTCCAAAGCTTTAGTGAACTATGTGTTGATAAATTGGTGAGATTCTTCCTAAAAACTGATTTTGACAAAGAACTAAAGGTAGAAAAAGCATTAAGACTATGAATGTTTGGGCAAGATATCTTTTTGCTGAGACTAGACATGGAAACTGACATCATAATTTGGTAACATGAATATTTGAACAGGAGGCTTTGCAGGTAAGACAGGAAGTAGGGACAGGGACCCTAAGGGTGCCTCTGGATTACATTGTGTTGCAGAGATAGTCCCTGAATAAAGTCTTGCCCCCCAACTTGTCTCACTTCTGTCCACTGTCTCCCTCCACTGTGTAATAGGCAATCTCTTGCCTCTTCTAGACTTATCCAGCTTTTAGTAAGGTTTTCACCTCTCTCATTCCATCCCAAAATTACGTACATTTTATATATATTTCCTATAACATTTATTAAGGCTCTTCCACGTGTCAGCTCTTTGCAAGTCTTGTCTACTTTCATGGTTTAACATAAGCCTCAACAACCACCCTGGGAGTTATTATCATCATCCCCATCTTGCAGGTGAGGAGACTGAAAATCAGAGATTAATAAACATTTTGTGAGAAATTTGGTTCTAAAGATATAAAAGTGAAAATAAACCTCACTAGCACCTGTCATAGTTCCAGATGGATAGGGATGATCAAAGGCCGTGGTAGGAATATGTGATTTGAAATGTGCTACAAAGTTTAGAAAGGCCTTTTGCTCCATCTACCTGCTCTGAAAATTTGTCTCTTATTTGTGGTTCTATGAGTTATGGCATCAAGAATTACAAGTTAAACATAAAACTTGGGGAGAATGTTATATCAAGTCATCAACACTCAATAACCCAGTAGACTAATTGGTTGCCCTCAGCACAGCTCTGGCCATGTCACTTTTCTATTTAACGTTTTCCTTGGATTCACATTGCATACATATTCCTGTCCTGACGTTCATGTCTCTACCCATTAAGAACCTGGGGGGCTTGATACCCAACTATGTCCCTTACTTGTATTCTGCATTCCAACCAAAAAGGTCAAGTGAATTTCTAGACCATGTAATTGGAAATGTGGGAGACCTAAATTTTATTCCAGACTTCTCCCACCAACCATCTCTGTGACTGGTTGGGCCTTGCTTTTTTGGTCTGGAAAATACCAGGTGGGAAGATTAGATCAGTGACTCCTAAGCCTGGCTAAGGCCAACAGGGAGAGACTTAGAAGAGAAACACAGATTATAAAACCCTAACCCTGGAGATTCTGACTTACGATGTCTAGATTGGGTCTGCAGGATATGTGCTTTGGTAAACATGTAATTATCCAATTCAGTTATATGGTCAGGTGTATGAACCACAGCATTCAATGACTTTTTAATATTGATCCAAATCTGCAGGACTCCAAGAATGAGAATTAGCTGTCACTGAGTTCAAGCAAAGGTCTGAGATGTATGGACATAGAAGGGATAACTTTGGTCATGAAAAAGAGAGGAGTTAGGAAAAGAGCAAAGCAAGCAAAACAGAGAAACAAAGAAAGGAGAGTCGAGCTATGAAATCTGCAGGCTCAGTATGAGGGGTCTGGGGGCCTGAAGAGAGATGAGAACAATAACGCAAGGAGGAAGGAGGAAGGACAGGGCCTATGGAGGAGATTTCCAACAATTTTGCAATTTTGGAGAAAACTTTTCTTAACCCCTGGGCATGATTCTTTACTGTCAAGTTAAAATTCCTCAGAAAACAGGTGGTTTGTCCTCCAGCCTGGGTATTATGCAACTCCAATGATGAAGTGAACCGTGAATTGAAAGCCCTCTTCCAAACTGGGGTAGCATTTTCTTTTTGCTTTTCTGGACCATGTTCTTTTGCATCCTTAGTTAGGTGTGTTCTACAGTCTTTTTAAAGACATGCTCAGATCCTTGAAGGCAAGGACTGCGGTTCGTACACTTCATTATTATCTCCTCCAGGGAGGAATTAAAACACAATTGTTAAGATACCACATATGGAGTAAGATGGACCTAGGTTTATTTAATATAGCCTTTGTAATTTAACATGTTGGAAGTTACTTTATTTCTAAAATGGAGATTATGAAGCTTAGCTCATAGGATTTGGGAGAGATTAAAATGAAATATTATATGAAAAATAGTATTGAGGCCTGGTCTGTTGAGGTCAGTATGTAATTTTTTTTCTGGTAAGAGAGGAAAAAGTGTGAGGTATACATTAAGTGCTTAATGAATGGCAAATTACTTTTGCATAGGGCTTTGTGTATTACTGAGCAGATGTTAATTGAACATTTTAATGTTTCCAAAAGCCCGTTCAAATACTATCAAGTGTATAAGCAAAAATTATTCTTTTAAAAAGATATTATCTAGGGCCGTGATCCCAGAGGGACTTTTCACTTTCTGCTTCTAATCAGGTCCCCAGGTCTCCAAACTCAGAATAAAACTGCTCGGTCTCCTGTCACTAGCTGTCACTGATGACAGGTGTTGGTGCTGTTTTCCTTCTGCAAACCGGAGAGAAGCCGCAGGGCAAACCTCCACCCAGGTATGTTCCCTGGCTGGGAACGAGCTCTGCAGTGCAGTCAGGACAGGGAGTAGCGGGGTCTCTGTGTGCGTAGTCTTTTCTCTGTGTGGGCTCTACAGACAATCTGTCTGAACCAAAGACAACAGCTGGATCAAAAAGGTTACACCCTGGAAGCTTCAGGCTGAAGAGGGTGAGTGGCTGAATCTGAGCGCGCTGCCTCAACTTTTCCTGGGTCCCCATCTTCCCATACTTAACCCTCTGGGCAAGAACACCGCACCCCTCGCTCTGTCCAGGATGACCCTGAAGTGGACTTTCCAGACACAGCTGGGCTGGCTCTGGCCTCTGAGGGAAGTTTTCCCAGAGATTGGCTCCAGTGTTTGTAAACTTCAGCAGAAACTGGAGTTGGAATCATATCTAATAAAAGGATCAAAGCACAGATCGAGTCTCCCGCCAGAGGGCCTTTCCCAGGAGGCCCGCGCTCGCCTCCAGAGGGCGCTCCAGAGGCGTCCCGGGCCTGGCGGGCGTCCGGAAGGGCCCCTTCTGCCCAAGTTCAAACTCTGTGTGCGTCCCACTCAGGAGAAGCAGGCAGGTGACCCAGAGGGTGGCGGTGGTCCCTCTCTCTAAAAGGCTCTTTCCCTTTGTCCCCGCAGAATGCCTTAAAGGAGAATGGCTGTGGAGAACTCCTCGGTGACTGAGTTTATCCTGGCAGGCTTAACAGACGAGCCGGGGTTCCAGCTGCCCCTCTTCTTCCTGTTCCTAGGTTTCTATGTGGTCACCGTGGTGGGGAACCTGGGCCTGATAACCCTGATTGGGCTGAACTCTCACCTGCACACCCCTATGTACTTTTTCCTCTATAATTTGTCCTTCATAGATTTCTGCTATTCCAGCGTTATCTCCCCCAAAATGCTGATGAGTTTTGTCTCAGAGAAGAATGTCATCTCCTATGGCGGCTGCATGACTCAGCTCTTCTTCTTCCTCTTCTTTGTCGTCTCTGAGTCCTTCATCCTGTCGGCAATGGCGTATGACCGCTATGTGGCCATCTGTAACCCGCTGATGTACGCAGTCACCATGTCCCCCCAGGCGTGTTTGCTCCTTTTGTTAGGCGTCTATGGGATGGGGTTTGCTGGGGCCATGGCCCACACGGCGTGCATGGTGAGGCTGACCTTCTGCGCCAATAACCTCATCAACCACTACATGTGTGACATCCTTCCCCTCCTCGAGCGCTCCTGCACCAGCACCCAAGTGAATGAGCTGGTGGTTTTTGTTGTTGTGGGCATTGATATTGGCGTGCCCACAGTGGCCATCTTCATTTCTTATACCCTCATCCTCTCCAGCATCCTTCGCATCCGTTCCGCAGAAGGCAGGTCCAAAGCCTTCAGCACCTGCAGCTCCCACATCATTGCCGTTTCTCTTTTCTTTGGGTCAGGGGCATTCATGTACCTCAAACCTTCCTCTCTTTTACCTATGAACCAGGGCAAAGTGTCTTCGTTGTTCTATACCATCGTGGTGCCTATGCTCAACCCGCTCATCTACAGCCTGAGGAATAAGGATGTTAAAATGGCTTTGAAGAAAACCTTGAGCAAAGGTTCATGATCCAGAGGAAGGGGCAGTTCTTAGGACAAGAACTTTTGTTTTCTTTTTCTCCCATAGATGATTCAGGTGCCATTGGTTACTTGGAGGAGATTTAAATTCTTTTTCAAACAGATCCATCCTCCCCCTTGTATCCTTTAATTTACAAAGATTCTTAAAACTATAGAATACTTACATTTTGTGGATCATGAGGGTCATTTAATTCCTTTGCATTTCTGATTATAGATACAAACTTATGTACCTTTCCCAAGGTTCCCGAACTACTCAGAGGCAGTCCTGTGACCAGAATCTAGTCTCTTTGTTTCTAGAACTGTTTACTTTTTATTAAGGCTCACTATTCCTTCCTCGGGCTCTGGAAGGATTCATTCCAAATGAGAGCTGGCCTAGGGTGTTAAAATCTGATTCTGTCTATGGAAACTTCATGTGACTTTTTAAGGACTAATTTTAAATACCACATTTTGCAAGAAGGTAGGAGGTATAGAATTTTTTTGTTGAGATGGTCTTGGCTAAATGACCAGAGAAATTCTTGAGGAATTTTTCAGAATGTGCTTGGAAGTATGTTAGGACCCAGAGATCAGCAAGCATGACACCTCCTGAGACAGTGGTGTGGAGCTGCAGGGACGTGAACTTGTAAGGAAATTGGCAATGCTGGGTCAAAGAACTTACGGGAAACGTCAAGGTTACAAAGCATAGAATCTGGGAATTGTTTCATGTACAGTTGTTTCTGTTTTCGCATCATGCTATCAAAGCCAGGGTGCAAAAATCTGCAGCTCAAGGTGGTCAGCTCAGGTTCCAGATAATTTTTTGGAGTAATAGAAAGCAGGTGTACAAGTCCGTAATCTGGTTAGCCGCACCAACAGCCTATTAGCAGAGGGAGTGCCTGCTGACTGTTAGGGAGCTGCACCAGCAGAGACTGTATGGGGTATTTTCTGCATACCTTTCCAGATCAACTTTCTGCCCCTTGGCACCTCACCCCAAGTCCTGATAGGCATTCCCTAATCGGCTCCCTTGCTCTCTGGATTGTGGTTAACTTAGGCCAGTGACAGAAGAAATCAGGAGGTAAAAGAGAATGATATTGTGATATTCATTTCCCCATCTTCCTTCCCACTGGGCTACAGTAATGGGAAGCCCATTTCCTACCGGGTTACAGTAACTGCTCCTGCCCTTATTCCTTCATGCCAAGGGGTTGTACTATGTAATGTCCCTGATTGTTGCTAACCCAGGGAGCTTTTTTTTTTTTTTGGAGACAGAGCCTCAAGCTATCCCCCTGGGTAGAGTGCCATGGCATCACAGCTCATAGCAACCTCCAACTCCTGGGCTCAAGCTGGTCTCCTGTCTCAGCCTCCCAAGTAGCTGGGACTACAGGCTCCCACCACAACGCCCAGCCATTTTTTGGTTGCAGCCATCATTGTTGTTTGGCAGGCCTGCCTGGGGATTCGAACCCGCCATCTTAGGTGTATGTGGCTGGCGCCTTAGCCGCTTGAGCCACAGGCACCGAGCCTAACCCAGGGAGCTTGATCTTCTCTTTTGATTTTCTCAAATACCCTTTTGCTTAAACCCATTCAGATCATTCCCTCATTATATATTTTTCATTATTTTGTTTGATGTGTCTCATCTATTTTCTGCTGGGACACTGACGGATGCAGCTTCCAGTAAAATAGGGAAGCATTGCTACAGCTCAGTTTTATAAATCTACAGCCTAAAGGTACTATGTAAAGGGGGATAGAGTTGGGTTTTGGTTTAAAAGAAAATTATACATGGTAAATAATTTTTGTGAAGCAATGGTATGTGAAATGCTGTGAAAATGTTTCGGCGTGTGGGATTCTCTTTGGGAAAATCTATTTGGATAACCGTGAAGTTTGAATGGATCTGTAACTTTGCACTTTGGGATGCTGTAGATCAATTAGGGAGAATTGTTAAGGATTGTGTCTTAGATAGCATGGGACAGATGAATAGCACAGGATTTAGGTGACAGGAGAAGGAGGGGACAGAACAGCATAAAGATTCAGAAATAGCAGAGACTAGGAGTTAGGGAGCAGAATCAACTTTGAACCTGAGCTTCTACTCAGTAGACATGTGACCTTGAGCAAATCACCCTATGTCTCAGAGCATCAGTGTCTTCATCATTGAAAGCCTTTTCCTCGGGGTTATTAGGAGAATTAAATGCCACATGCTGGGTACATTTATCTGTGTTCCTGCTAGATTCTCTTTCTTCTAGTGTCAGAACTTGAGTTTATTGTGTGACCTTAGAACAATTGCTTCATCTTTCTGGGCCTATCTATGCTTATAAGAAAAAGACCATGTTGTACCAGATTATTTTTTACATTCCATTAGCAATATATATTTATTTGTATGATGACTGGATAGATTTTTATGTTGAAATGATAGAATTAGGAGGTGGGAGCCTTTGAGGGGTGATTAGGTCATGGAGCTGGAGCCCTCATGAACAAGATTAGTGTTTTTACAAACAAGGCTTAGCGGAGAGCCCTCATCTCTTCTACTATGTAAGAGCACAGCACGAAGGTGCTGTCTGTGAACCAGAAAGCAGGCATTCATCAGGCAGTGAATCTGCCATGGCCTTGATCTTAGACTTCTTGGCCTCTGGAACTGTGAGAAATAAATTCCTGCTGTTCAGAAACCGCTTGATCTGTGATTTTTGTTATAGTAGCCTGAAATAACTGAGAGTATTTAAAATTTTGCCAAAGAATAACTAGTGAAAAGAGGTCTCCTTTATTCCAATCTTCTGGTCCTTCTGTACTGTTCCCCAGGGTCCCTCACTGTTGTTAGTTGTATATAAGCGTGTGCCTGCCTGTGTACATTCACACAATCTCTCCCTTATTTTCAAAGTCATAAAAATCTGCTTTAAAATGTATCTGTGGATGAAAACTAATTAGAAGAGGAAGGAGGTAAGGGTTGTTACTAGGATGAATCAATGAATAAAAAGCATAAAAGATGTGTATGAAGGACTGTGGTAGGAAAAAAGAGGCAGAGAGAAAGGAATGCATTGAAGACAAGGGAGGCTCAGCTCTGGCTACAGAAGTTGCACCCCAAGAAAGACACAGTAAGCCTTTTCTTTTGTGTTCTTGCCTCCAACCCAGTTTTCATGCTTGTGTAATATCCCATCATATGGATGTATTGCATATAATGAACAATTTTCTACTACTGTACATTAGATTATTTCCAGTTTCCCAAATTATAAATCCTTGTTTAATATATATATGCAGTAAATATTTGAGTTATATTCCTAGACAGAGAATTACGGGCTTACGCAAGAGTTTTGAATCTTATTACAAAATTCCTTCTCCTGCAAAGATTATCTCCATTTGCACTCTCGTTAGCAGAATCAACACATTTGGAGTCACCCTTCTCCAGACTCTGCACTGGTAAGGGTGCCATGCATGAACACGTGCTGCTTTTAATTTTGGTGGTGGTGGTAGTGTTTATTATTATTCTCCCCCTCCTTCTATGTCTTCTGCCCCTTCTTTTATTTCATCAACTACTTGTGGCATCTGGATGGGTAACGGAAAGAAAAGAAGGAAATTTGCAAATGTTTTCTTCATTTACTTCTATTCCTTCATACACTCCCTTTGTTTTTTACATGGCTTTTTCTTGGCGGGACCATATTTCTGGTGGTCCATTTAATAAGTGGAGGGGCACTTACCACAGAGGGGCCTTGGCCCTCTGATCTCGCGTGGCGCTTAACCTAGTAAGCACTGGTCACAGTTTGTGGCTGTTACCTGCTCAATTTTCCATATCCATTGCCACCACACAATACACTATTTTTGAGTTTTGGGTGAGCAGAATCCCCAGAGTGTGTTTGGATATCTCCCTCCCATTCAGCACGGTGCCTGGCACATAGGGAATAAGGGCTTAACAAAAGTTTATCAGTTGTAAGAATGGACTGGCTAGCAGTTTTAGAAGCTGACTTCCTAAAGGGGCTTTTCCGTCCTCATCTTCTGGAAACACATGCTGCCCTTCCAGGACATAGATGGACATGTGTCACCCCAATATTCCATCAGCCTGACCCGCTGGTTATATTCTTCCTGCCACCCATGGTCCTCAATTTTAGCTCATGCAACCTGGTGGCTATTGCAGAAACCAGACCCTGCCTTAGATGTGCAGCCCTCAGCTTTCTACTCCTTTTTCGGGCAAAATGTATGGCAGCATATAAAATAGTTAACTTAAGCTCCAAATCTCTACCCAGTGGAATACTTGGAGGGAAATTTCATACAATATCAACAACTGGGCGTTCATTTTGTACTTTGCATTTTTTTTTTTTTGAGACGGATCCTCAAGCTATCCCCCTGGGTAGAGTGCCATGGCATCACAGCTCATAGCAACCTCCAACTCCTGGGTTCAAGCGAGTCTCCTGCCTCTGCCTCCCAAGTAGCTGGGACCACAGGCGCCC
>CAUYQV010190557.1:0-10719 GCA_963574575.1 Galagoides demidoff | reverse complement strand
CTAACTCCTATTTTAAATAACAGCATTTATTTCATTCTTTAAAAAAGAAATAATATATAATGGAACTAAAAATAATTATTTTATTCGATATAAATGAAGACAATTTTGATGAAACATGTCAGCTCTCTATTTACCGCATATTGAATCCAGAAGCTATGACTTTTGTTTTCACATCCCGTTATTTACGCTTGTGATAAAAGGAGTAAGTGATTTTCCAGGGTTGTGTCAGGAATAGGCACCTGCCTGGAAGGAAACATTACAACTTTCTTACAATATTATGATTTTTAAAAAGTGGATTATTTGCTTATTTAAAATTGAATGAGAAAAACCTCTCTCTCTCTCTCTTTTTTTTTTTTTTTGTGGTACCAAGGTACCAAAACCTGGGAGCAAACCAAGCAGAAATTTCTTAACTGTAGTTAACAGCAGCAATAAGAAAGGGCCAGTTTTAGAGAAATAACATAATAATAGCATAAAAATACATTTGTGTCAGATACTGTGCAGTGGTTTTATACAAATCATCCTGTTCATTCTGAGTACAATGTGCTACCCAGGTACTCAATTCTAAAAAGAAACAGAAAAAAAAAGAACAGAAAATACACCCTACTCCCCAACTTCATTCACCAAACCACAGGGAGTCACAATAAGGCTTTGATACAGGATTCCACATCAACATGGAATTTGATATGGAGTTGCAAAGGCTGGATTTACGTGATCACGGCTTGAGGGATTACTGGCATGCAGCAAGTAATTTAATTGGTAACTGACTTCTACGGCTATTTCCTGTCTATATCTTGGATATATCTACGATGCCATTAGATTGAAATCTTACTAAGTACGCTTATGTCCTGCATACCATTTAGCCAGTTTTTTGTCCTCTGTGCTTCCCATGTTACTCACTATTTTCCTCAGTGTACTTTTTTCTACCTTCTCTGCACTTTGGGAAATTTTCGCAAGTTTCCTGATCTATGCTGGTTTGTTCTTCCTTACCATAGATTCTACCACTTTGTTTTGAGTTTTAACTCTCTTCCTACATTTAACATATTCTTGGCTTTCTTTACCCATCAATTTAAGTTATGTCATATCCATTATTTCCATGCTGCCTTCGCTTTATTATTTACTTTTTATCTTTAATAAAAACCATGCATTTTCCTGGTATAACAGAAGTATAACGAGTTTCGTAGGCTTTATTTGTATTCTGTAGGAGATCATTTTCAGGAATGATCTTATTTTTACTCTGACTCATCAAAATTTGTTTTTCTGTGCCTTGCCTCAGTACGAAAGAAACAGGCACCTTGATCTTCAAGGACTAAAATGAACTAAACCGATTCCAAGCATTTTTTTCTTTTACAAAACTTTTTTCTAGGTCTTTACTCGTCATTTTCACAAATTGGAAACACATTTCCTAGTCTAAATTCTGACTTATAGATATTTAAATATTTCTTAATGTTTCACTGTTCAGAAGATGACATGCTTTTCTCCACACTTCTTGTACTTTAGTATTTTAAATTGACAGTTTATGATATACAAAAATTAACAGCACATACTTTTACAAAATACATTTTTGTGTTTCTAAAACTGTGTATGCTGTTTTACTTCTAGCATTGCAAAAAGCGGTGGATTTATTGATTAGATGTTGATTGCCTTAACAATTTTAACCTGCCTACTATAAGAAGGATGAATTCATGGATGGAGCTGGAACATCCTTCTTATCAAAGTATCTCAAGAATGGAAGAAGTGTCAATGTACTCAGCCCTACTATGAAACCAATTTATAAACACCCACACTTTCATATGAAAGCTATAACCCAACTATAGCCCAAGAAAAAGGGGAAAGAGGAAAGGGAGGGGAAGGGAGAGAATAGGTAGAGGAAAGGTAATGGGTGGGACCACACCGATGGTGCATTTTACAAGGATACAAGTTAAATCTACTAAGTGTAGAATATGAATATCTTAACACAGTAACTAAGAAAATGCGGTGAAGGCTATGTTAACCAGTTTGATGGAAGTATTTCAAATTGTATATAAAACCAGCATGTTGTACCCCATAATTGCATTAATGTACACAGCTATGATTTAATAAAAAAAAGAAAAGAAAAAAAGGAGGACAAATTATAGCTAAGAGAATAAGAATGTTGGAAAACTATATAAGAAACATATTGGAGTAGTCCTAAAAAAGTGGTGTTGATTTGCACTGCAGTGATAGCAAAGTAGAGAAATTATTGCAGAAATTGAGAGAAAGTGGAATTGTAGATAACTCTTAGGCCTAAGAATATAGGTTAAAAGAAGGGTTGGTGTGGAATCAAGACTTACTTTTTGCCACTTTATTTCAGGTGCCTATTATGTATTACACAGCACAATTAGATATATGAGTTTGGGTTTCAATAAAACAGGTAGAGATATAAGCAGTGTGTATACTGGATTATTTTGATTCATTCTTTACTTCCTCTGAGCGTATGATCTAGTAACATAGATGAATAAAATACTCACAACCCAATGACTCTGACCTTCATAGATATGACCTGGTGTGGCCAATTGAAAATTAAGGCAGGTGATGAAATTAAATGCTTTCCTGGTTGAAGTTGTTACCGTGCAATCATCCCTCAGTAGATAATACCTTGCATTGCCATCAGTATAACAGTTCAAGGAGAGAGAAGAGTGTGTGGAGCAAGCCTGAATAATGACACAAGTCAAACTGGTTCTAGAATTACAGTTACGTGCAGAGTCACTGGAGAAATCAACACTTGGCGGGTTTTGTGGTTGGTATTTTGCAATTATTGCAGGGGATACTAAACAAACATAGAAGCAATGGACTTACAATGGTAGTTGAGTCAAAATGTGAAATTAGGTCATCAAGGCAAAAAAGAAAAGAAAAGAGTTGAGAGTTTGAGACAACTCTTTGGGTATTTAAGTATTTTGAGACTACGTTAGTTGAGGGAGTCACAGAAAAAGAGACGGAGGTTGTTTAACTTTGTGTTTATCAAAAGAGCCAAGAAATTAAGAGAGAGCGAGCTAAATGCATTAAATGCTGCTGAAAGATAAAATTATTTGATACTAAAGAATTGTTTTCTTACATTTAGTAACATGGAACACAGAAAGGCAACATGAAATTATGCCTCCTCTCCACCCCCAATCCCTCCAACTGTTTAGTTCTCTGGATATCGAGGGTTTTTTCTCTGAGATTATAATTGATCAAGTAAGAAATGTCTTCCTGACTTTTTTCAAGTTATGGAAGGCTCATGAAGTGAAACGCAGACATGTGATATGCAGAAGCCTGGGCAGTTTTATTTTTTTCCCAATTTATCATCACATGACTTTTATTAGTAGTACTCAAAAACATATTATATATATAGAAAAACTTATTATATATGTGGAAATTAGGTAAGCAAATTTTAAGCAGCCAAAATTGTATTATACTATGGAATTACATTTTTATTTGCTTCTCAATGAATATTTTATGAGAAATAGGAGGTATTTGATCTAATAGTATAGTTTTCAATTTAACATCTATCTCTAAAAATGCTTACATTTTTCCAGTTAATATATTTGTTTTCCTTCTCAGAAGACAAATTACTAATTTCATAATGTAAACTAATTTTAAAATATGTGTCTATGAAAGAATATTCTATTTTAATGAACTATATTATTGTAATGAAAAATCAGTGAGGGCTGGGGGATCACAACTGTAATCCCAGCGCTTTGTGAGGCTGATTCAAGAGGGTAACTTGAGGTCAGGAATTCAAGGTAATCCTGGGCAATAAAATGAGACACATCTGAACAAATGTAAGAAAAAATTTAGCCAGGTTCTGATATGTGTCTGTTGTCCTAGCTACATGGGAGACTTAGAGGGGTGGAACTTGAGCCCAGAAATTCAAACAGCAGTGAGCTGTGATCAAGTCACAGCCCTCCAGCCTGGGTAGCAGAGTGAGACCCTTTCTCAACAAAACAAACACTGGAATTCAAGGTTTTAATGTAAGTAAAAAAAAAATCAATATGGATTTATAGCTTAAGGGCAGAACCTGTGGCTCAAAGGAGTAAGGCACTGGCCCCATATGCCAGAGGTGGCGGGTTCAAACCCAGCCCTGGCCAAAAACTGCAAAAAAAAAAAAAAGGATTTATAGCTTAAGAGGTGATTTTTTATTTCAAATATTTCAGTTACAGAATTTTAGTCAACTTATCTTAAAATTAAAAGTACTGAATCCATTTCTGCTATCAGATTTCTTAAGTCTTAATTGATTTTCTTATTTCTTGATAATTATATTTCCTTTTATCTCCCACTCATCTTTTAGCTTCTTCTCTCTGTGCGGGTTTGTCCTCTATTTTTCTCTTTCCCTTTTTACTCTTTGTCTGTCTTTCCCTTTTTCTTTTTCTTCACACACACACAAACACTTCTGTGCATGTCTTTTGACAATAAAATTGAAAAGGTAATTAATAGATTCTTCTGAAGTATCACTGCATGAAATTTAATCATAAAATTTTAATACCGATGAACAGTTATTATTCCCAAAAAAACCTATTGTGGGAAATTTTCCTGTAAAATAGGTCAAGTCCCATCCTTTTTCTTACTTTACCTTGAGAGAGGCCAAAAAGACAACAATCAAAAAACAAACGGAAACACTTATCACTCCTGCAAGCTTCCTTGATTTTATCATGTGTGAAAGCAATTTTCTTTTTTTCTTTATTGTACCTTGGAGCAGCAAAAGCAGAATTTATTAGGAATAAAGAATTTTGTGCTATAGAAAAGTGCAATTGTTTAACATCTATTAGACATGTTACATTCTTTGATTATGCCTTGAGTTATGAAATCTTTATTTTCAGAAATCATTGTCATTTCAGAGTTTATTGTTAGTTGTTTACATTGTTAATGGAAGGGGACAGAAAATAATGTAAAAGTGTTCAATTTCATAGGCTTGTTTTTCTTTATTGTTTTGTATTGGCAAATCTACATCTTAAGCATATAACTAAAATGTCAATGTTTGTATTAGAGGAAAAAATACAAAGCATCATTTCAGTTGGTGGTACTAGGTTTTTCATTGTCATGAGGAATTGCACAGCTTTCTCCTTGCCAAGTGATTTAACAGATTATTTATGCCCCACCCTCCACCAGACCCATTAACATTTTACTATTATGTTTAAGTCACGTTGAGTAGAGATGGTGGTCCTAAAAGAATTCTGACCTATATCTGCTTTATAAATGAATTGTGATGAATAAAGAAATGGAGATTAAAATAAAATAGAAATAACTTGCTTAAGGCTGATTGCTTCTTTGCGCACTGATACAACCAGTTTTGGACTTCAAAAATTGGTTTTTATCAACCATGCTGCTGTTTTTTATTTATTATTTTTTGACTTTTGCTCATGGTAAATTCATATATTCATTCAAGTGAATTAAAGGTATAGATGAAGCTTCATTTCATTCAGACTAAGTGATTGATTCTGGTTTCAATCACTGAGGATATTGTTATCTATTGAGTCAACATTAAATTACCCATGAAGCAGGCTATATACTGCCTGTGGTAACCCAGATTTCTGGAACCTGGAAATTCTACACCAAATCCCTGGGTTCCAGTTTCTTCCTCCCTAACATTGAATCACAGCCCTGCCTACTGCCCTTCTCTATCACAACTGATTCTTGCACCTGAACTAAGTCTCTCGGGATGTTGTTCTTCACTCTTCTTACAGCCCTTTTTCTGCTCTAAGAGGTCCTGAAGATGCAAAATTGAAAGATGCAGTTGCCATCCCCTGGCATCTATAGTACATGTTAAATATTATTGACATAGCTCAACTATCTGTCTCCTCAACACTTGGATATATATCTCACATGTAATGAATTAATCAGTCTTCTAGTACTGCTGTTGGAGATAAAGGCACCCATTCCACTATGACTAACTTATGAATAATCAATTATTTGGCCTTCTACAACTTCAGTTTAAAGAATATTGATTTAAACTCTCCATTCTGGATTTACCTTGTTTATCTTGTTTTTTTGCTTATAATTTAATACTCTTTGCAGTAATATCCTTACGGTAATATACAGTTTAAAAAAGTCATAATATACTGTTGAATGAAATCACAGCACTGTTCAAGATTCAAGTTCTTAATAATTATTTAGTATTCATTCATTCCAACATTTTTTAGCTATGATAGTAATGAATATAAATATTGATATTCCTTAACTATTAAAGAATACATTTCTATAATAAGTGCATAGGATAATTAATAAATTTATGTAAACAAGAAGTAAGATTTTCTACTTTCCCCTTGACTATACACTTCATAGAAAATCTCAAACATTGCTTTCCTAATTATAATTTATTGGTGATAATTCCTTTTCTCTTAAAGAAATTCCTTAGCATATTTTTGATTTTCCCTAGTGTTTTAGGGATTATAAATTGTACTCTGGAACACCAGAGATATATAAATCTACTTTTATATCTGAATCTATATTTCAGCTCTAAATGTTGAAGAATAATAAAATCTGCTGACATCATCCCTAAAGCAATTTTTAAGAAAATCAAATTTTATTTACTGTTTTATCTGCTGAGGTGGTTGTCCTCATTACTCAAGAAGTCAGTTCTATAAATTTATAATAGGACATTTTCTCTAACTTGTTATAAAAACTGGGCATAAATTACTCAAATAATGCTTTGAAGTACTTGAATTTCTAATTTTAGTTAAAGTTTAATCATGGATTCCTGTTTATTTGGAAAAATATGAAATTCACATTTGTATATTTTAGATTATGTGATTGAAACATTTAAAATAAAACCATGTGTGCCAATATTTAAGAAACATTATCCCAGATATAATGTATCTGACTGTGTTCTGTGATAGAAAATTGAAAAAAAAAAGGATTAAACACACTGTATTTTGATTTGATTATGTCTTATCCCCATTTAAAAAGCTGGTTCATTTGATTTTTTCAAACTTTTATATAGAATAAAATATTTATGGGTTATAATCCTACATAGGATGACAATATTCTAGGATACATCTTCAAATTCAAGGTGTTATATTTTCACTTTAAAGGCATATAAGCATTAGAATGTAAATTGTTATTAAAAACAAAACCTCTCCTGTCTTCTGAGATTGGCAATAACTGAGAACAATAATAATTTTTTTTAATGAATTTAAAAGCAAGAGAGTTTATTTTGAACAAAAGAGGAAGCCATAACTTTGTTTTAGGTTTAATTCACTTTTATTTTTTTATACAGGCATAAGAAGTGACATAAATGTGGAAACCAAATTCATATGTTATTGACATGGGGAGCCTGAACTTATAGCTACATTAAAGATGTATGAAATATCTACTCAATTTAAATGTCATATTGTTTTATTTTTCAACAATATATCTACCATCTCTTCCAAGAAGTTCAGAAGATGACACAGATAAATAGACTATACAATATTTATGTAAACTAATATCCTCCCTTTCTCTGACACCTGAAAAAATAGTCTGAAGGATGAAAGATATAAACCTAGCATTTTTTTTGTTTCTATTCACACTTTATTTTATGGAGATAGTCAGACGCTTGATAAAGTTGAAATCCAATTTTCTCAGGAAAAATGATATACATTCCTTCTTTTTAACTATTTTCTTTTATTTCTTGGGTCAAAAAAATCAATCAATCAATTTCAAGTGAATTCTAATGAATAAAGCATATTATAGTAACTAGAATTTGCCTTTTATAGAGTTCATATATAAGAAAAAAACAAATAAGGAAGAAAAAGAAATACAGAAAAAAATAGAAGATTATAGAAAGAAGACTCTAGGTGGGAAAACAAATTTGTTGAAAAAATTGATTTGACCCAGCAGGTTGGAGCCTGGAAGATTTGAAATCCAAGATAGGCTCTGGTGTTACTGATGATTCAGGGGCTTGGTACTCACAGATTGTTCATGTACTGTCTGGCAAACGATGCATGAATTCAACAAGTATTTACTTCATTGACTATTAGAAAGGTAGCAGTCTCAGATTTGGTTCTTAAGAGACTTTTGATCTGATTAGAGAGAAAACAACAATTCAGCCACATGGCAGGATCATCATCGTTTTGGTTATGTGATGAGGTTACTAGTGGTCCCCAATAATATCCAGGTTATTGTCTGGAATATACAAATGCTGTTTTGTATGGCAAAAGGAACTTTGCAGATGTGACTAAGTTATGAATTTTTGGGAGGATGGGTCGATTATCCCGAATTATCTGGGTTGTCTCTAAATGTAATTATAAGTCTCTTTTCAACGGTAAGGTAGAGCAAGATGTGACTACAGGATAGGAAAAATGTGACAATGCACGCAAGAAGAAAGGGGCAACACGGGGGTGGGGGCCATGAGCCACAAAATAAGGACAGCCTCTTAGAAAAAAGCAAGGAAACGGATTTTCCCCAGAACCTTTCAAGGAGTGAAGCTCTGCCAATACTTTAACTTTGACCCAGTGAAACTGATTTGAGATTTCTCACTTTAAGAAGTGTGGCAGAGGCTCGGCACCTGTGGCTCAATCGGCTAAGGCGCCAGCCACGTACACCTAAGGTGGCGGATTCGAATCCCCAGCCCGGCCCACCAAACAACAATGATGGCTGCAACCAAAAAATGGCCAGGCGTTGTGGCGGGTGCCTGTGGTCCTAGCTACTTGGGAGGCGGAGGCAGAAGACTCGCTTGAGCCCAGGAGTTGGAGGCTGCTATATAAGCTGTGATGCCATGGCACTCTACTCAGGGGGACAGCTTGAGGCTCCGTCTCAAAAAAAAAAAAAAAAAAAGAAGTGTGGCAGAATAAATATGCGTCATTTTAAGCTACAAGTCAGTGATAATTTGTCACAGAAGTGAGGGTATGTTCATGAATTCATTTTTTTTTTCTTTTGGCCAGGGCTGGGTTTGAACCCACCACCTCTGGCATATGGGGCTGGCACCCCATTCCTTTGAGCCACAGGCACCACCCTGCATGAATTCATTTTTTCATAATTCTAGCTTATTCCATAACTGTAAGGATAAATAAGTCATTTGAAAGCATGAAGCCTACACATTTGGTGGAGTATAGACTGTACATGAATAACACTGTACATGAATAAAACAATTTCCTAAACTTTGTAGTATTATGAGAATTTGGACAGTATAAGAATGAATAACTGTGAAGAGAATGAAATAGGAACTACATGCTGAGGGAAAATATTTTCAAATCCCATAATTTACAGAGACTTTTCCAGAATGCATAAGGACTATTCTCACAATATAAGGAAACAAGAAAATCAATGAAAATATTCAAACGACTTGAGTAGACACTTTACCAAGTAAGACGTAAGAATGGATCTCCAGTGGAGTATGCTAAGCAAACAAAACAGTCTCCCAGTGTGACACTGGAGAAGCTGATTTCCATAAATTTGATTTCATCTAGACCAAATTATTGTAGAGAATGAGAGTGATGATGACTTGTCAGTGAACGCCTGTGTTTTGGGATGGGTACAGTATGTGATTGTAAAGGAATAAAAAGTATAAGGAAATATCATGGTGTTTTGGAATCATTTACATCCTAACTCTACTTATAGGTACACAAATCTAATGAAGTCTAAAAATTGGTGGAATAATTGCCAAAGAACAAAAAGAAATTAAGTAAGTTTTATTGAGAGTCAATTTTAGTTTATTTTAAAATAAAATTTCAAAAAAATGCTACTTTAGACGTTCTTTGGTTTATTAACATACTTGTAAAATAACAGTGCTAAGGGTAAGGCTGATAAAATTAGAGTGGTCAAGGAAAGGATCTAAGGAAATGAAATCTTAGCAGTAACTTGGGTGACAAGAAAGGTCAACTATGTGAGGATCTTGGATGGATGTGTTCCAGGCATGGTTTCAGCACAGCAGAGTTGAGGTGGGGATGGTGTCTGGAAGGGGAAAAAGGATAATGTGGGGGGAAGATGGAGTGGAAAGGAAGGTGACACCAGAATGAAGTCAGAGGAAGATTAGTCTAAAAAGCATCACTAAGCAGTTGGGTCTTTGGGGCAGGAGGAGATTTCATTTATTTATTCCTTTATGCTTAAAATTGCTATTTAATTTCTTTTTATTATTCAATTATATTCATTTTTATTTTAATAGACTTAGGGAGTAAAAGGTGAATTTCATGACAGATATATATTGTACAGTGGTAGAGCCTGGAATTCTGACAGTGTACATTGTACCCCATAAGTAATGTTTAATCCCTCACTCTTTCCCCACTCCCTCTATGAGTATCCAATGTCCATTATACCACTCTGTGTACCCTCATGTAGCCGTAATTTGGTTCCCATTTATAAGTGAGAATATGAGGCCTTTACTTTTCTTTCCTGAGTTAGATTGCTTAGGAAAATTGCCTCAGTTCCTTCCTTTGAATTTGCTGCAAAGGAGTGTTAATGATGTTGAGGGTTCTTTGGTAGGTTTGTTGGCTATTTGTATATCTTTTTTTGAAAAATGCCTGTTCATGTCATTTGCATACTTCTTAATGGTGAGTTTGGTTTTGCTTTTTTTTCTTTGCTGGGTTGTTTGAGTTCTTCGTAGAGTCTAGATATTATTCCCCTGTCAGGCATATGATTTATGAATATTTTCTCCCATTCTGTACAGAGTATGTTGTAACCCAGCCCTCTTTCCCCTGCCCACTCCTGTTCCCCAGCCCTCACCTGTTCCCCCCACCCTCTCCAGCCCATTTCCCTCCTCCTCCCTTCTCCCCCCAGAGTCGACTCCAGGAACAAGGCAAGTCCCTCCTC
>CAUYQV010190556.1:0-22535 GCA_963574575.1 Galagoides demidoff | reverse complement strand
GCATCCTTAAAGTATGGCCCACAGGCCACATGCAGCCTGCCTAGGACATTTATCTGGCCCGCCAGGTGTTTTTGCTGCCACTACCTGTCCTGCTTAGCAGCCGACTCAGCCCGGGGCCCACAGTCGAGCCCACCAACAGTTTGAGGGACAGTGTTGGGATGGGGTCTGAGCAAAACTGGCACCCTGTTTTAAAAGTTTTAGGACCCCTGTAATCTAGGGTATGAGGAGCCATAGTGAATGGTTTATGCAGGTGAATTTAACCCAGTTTCCAACACAGGGCTGGCTCCATGGAGAAGCCCATTTACATGTCCTCCGTGCTTCTCCCTTCAATCCCCTGGTGTTTGGAAGGAGAGGAAACAGAGAAATGGGAACCCTCTCTTCTTAACAAATCTTTCAGTAGTACTTGTACCTGGGAAGCAAGGTCATTAAGAGGCAAAGCTCAGAGCAGGGGGAAACAGGAGGAGGAGCTGAAATGCTGGCACTCAGCAACCATGACTGCCCCCCAAGTGTGGCTCTAAGGCTTTCCAGTGATGACCCACCACTGCTTTAAATCTCCCACCGCCAGTATCAGTGCTACTACTGGTGGGCAGGGCCATCCCTGTGCTGGTTTTAAGAGATTCACTCATCTACTCGGGCTCTGTGCGTGCAGGGATGGGGATGTTGCAAATACAGCAGATGCTTTTCCTGCTTTCAGGGAAGGAGCAGCCTCCCTGGGGTGCTAGGAAATGCTAGGAAAGGCATGAAAAAGAATCAGTGGGTTTGTGCCATGAGTATAGAATTCCCACGGGGGAACGCTGGCAGCTCTCTGAGCGGCAGACCTTGTGAACACAGGGAGGGACTGCGTTCACATAACTTTGGTTACCTGGGTCAGTGACACGGATGGCTTTCTTGGAGGACTTCTCAGCGCCTTTAATGCTATGACGTACCTTCTGAATCCCTAAATCTGGCTGGTTGTCAGAGTCCTCTGGGAAGCTTCTCAAAAGGACAACACACCACAGACCTGGGAACTGGAATCCCAGAGGTCAGGCTCAGGACAGTGCAGTGACACAGGCCTCGATTAGATTGGCTAGGTTAACCTGGAGATGGAAATCTCCCATGCTGCTCTGACTCCTGAATGTATCCGTTGGTACCTGTTGGAACCCTTGGCAGTGGGCACTGGTCTGATTCCGGGGTCCTGCTCATGTTTATTTGCATGGTGTCAGCATTCCCCCGTAGGCAGTCTGCTGTGGGAATCTCAGTTCCACCCAGAGACACATACTATGGGATGCCTGGAGCACCCCTTGCCACCACCAGCCCAGTGTCAGGAGACAAATACCCCTGAGAGCCCCAAAGCAGAGCATGCTCCTTGGTCCACTGGAATTGCTCCCTTGCAAAGCTCTTTTGAGAAATCTGGCTTTGCTCCAGTTTTCCGAAGGATGGAGTGGCATCAGAGAATCCACTATGGAGAGCTCTCCAGAGGAGGGCTCACCCAGGAGAGGGCTCTCTGGGTGATTCCTAAAAGTCCCAAAACAGTCAGAAAGCAGTGAGTTGGTTCTAGAAGGAGATGGCCTTTGAAGGTGGGACAGACTTGGCCATGTCTGACCTCTTGGTCCTGTCTGTACCTCGAGGGGCTGACCTCCAATCTGTGGGCTGACCTCCCGTGGTCCCTGCTGTTACCTCAGCCCACAGATTGGAGCCTCATGCTGGTGTTTACAGAAAAACAGCACCACCGTCTAAGAGGCGACCTGCAATGCTAGCTAATCATGGAATTTGTCAAAATAATTAAGTACTCTCCACACTTCTTCTCTGGATATGTTATTCAACATATCTTGCCCTCAATATTCCCATCTGTAAACAAATGAGATACTAATAGAATAAAGTCTGTCTCCCACCATCACGAAATTAAATGGCATTGTGAATTACCCAGCGCATAGTAGGTCTTAAATAAATGTGAGTTGATCCTTGTTTCTTTCGTCTCCCACAGGGCTTTGCATTAAAGAGCAAGTAGAAAGAGGATGGTTCTGCCGCCAGCCTGCCTGTGACACTGGGCATCTCCTGGGCTCTGAATTTGTTGGCTACTTTTGGTTGAAAGTGACAGACTCATGCAAAGTAAGTCAAGCAGGGGAGGTGAAGAGAAAGGACTTTTATAAAAACACAGGGTAATTTAGAGTATCAGGGAGCTGGGATGCAGCCAGGTCTCAGGAATAGACTTGGAAGCAGGGCCTGGGATGTGCCAGGAAATGTGAGACGTCCCTTCCCTGTGTCCCTAGTCCTTTCTCCTCTCTGCATCACTTCCCGGTCCACAGGACAAATAATGGTAGTTCACAGCTCCCCTGAATACTCAAGCTGGGGCAGAAAGACCCTTCCCTTAAGCCTAATTCCAATTTCCTGAGGAAGACTTTTATTAGCCCACTTTGGGCTGAGTCCTGCCCCTGGTCCACTCAACAGTGTCTAGGGGAGGGGCTGCGCCACACAACTACAGCAGCTGCTTCTGTGACTGTGCAAGCAGAGAAAGTACAGGGCGGTCTCCAGAGAAGGGGAGCTGGTGTGCCCGACCACAGGTGACCTGCTGAGGGCAGCAAGACATATGCCTGCCCTCCAGGAGCTCATGGGTTCAGGAGAACGTCAGTCACAGGGACAGGTGAAAGCCATTCCTACTCAGACAGGGCCGTCACAGTGACATGATGTGAGATGCCCACATAACCAATATTTGGTGAGAGAAGTTCCCAAAAGCTGCATCAACCATCACCCCCAAAGCCATCCTAACACCTGACAAGCCTATTGACCACAACTATTATTGATGGCAGTGCCACTCCACCTGCTCATGTCACAAGACACTACTTATTGCTAGGGATAATAAATCCCAGGATGCAGAGCATGCTAAAAATACTCATCTACAAGTGAAAATGATTGTAATTGGATTTCACCCTTGGGGTCGTGCCAGGGGCCTGCTTTCAGTCAGTATGGTCCAATCAGCAAAGTGGACCCCAGCCTTTCAAATCGAAACTGTGATTAGCTGTCAGGTTAATGGAAAAGTTGGAAATAAATAAGTTATTGATTGATCATGACAATCAGCTGGCTCCTGGCTTACCTTGCCGACCTCACCCACCCAATTTTAAAGCAAACTCGGGTAGCAGATTATACAGTGATGGGGGAGGAAGATTCTTATTGGAGAAGTTTCCCAGTGGCAGAAAAATAGGTACCCAAAGCACAGCCATGAAGCAGGTGGGACCACCCCTGCCTGTGTAGAACTCGCAGTTGGGAAGCAGGAAATGAACGTGCAATCACACGCTGTGCTCTGTCCCCCAGGGGCAGTGAATGCCTCCAAGACAGAATGAGTAGCAGGAAAGAGAAATCAGCACAGAGAGAGAGTCTGGGTCCATCTTACAGAGACTATGGAGGCAGTATTTTGGGGAGATGTGCCCAAATTGGCACAACATGGGGGGGAACATCGTTAAGTCATTGTGTCCAAAGCAGCTAGCACAGCCGCGCATACAGCAAGTGTGCAGAAATACTGGCCATGTTAGGTCAGCCCAGGTGAATGAAGGCAAGGGGCTTGGAGAGGGAATGCGGATAATGGAGCATCTGCTCCAGGAGGACAACGCCAGGAGAACGTCGGGAGACGCTGAATTGCCAAAACGTCAGTGTGTTCAAAGTGAGGTGACTTTTGCCAAAGACAGGCTGGTGGGATGGAGCCAAATTTATCCTCTGCCCATTTTGCAGAAGAGGCGACAGAGAGGGGAAGTTATTTGTTTTGGCTTCGGTTAAGATTAGACACCCTCAACTGAAATAACAGAGATGTTCCACTGCTTCATCCTCAGTTGCATTCTCTCCAGCCCCTTCACCGCCCTCATCCATGCCAGGCCCTACCTGGGCTGAAATTCTGGGCTCCCAGAGGACCTCAGTGAGCATCCCCAGACACCCTGAGAGCAACCAGGTCTCCAAGAACCCAGAGAAAGCAGCAGGCTGGGGAAACACTGCCATCTGCTGGCCGCTCTTGTGAACCACAGCTGTAGCTGGGCTTCTGAGTACCTGCTAAAAGGTTTGGTAATTTTGGAGGTTTCAGGAGCCAGGTGACGTGAGACAGTGCCACAGTATGAACGCAGAAGACACCAGAATCCAATCTGTCTTCTATTAATCCAGACAGTAAAGAGATTTACCAAAAAAGTAAAATGATGTTGTCTTCTGACTAAATTTATCGTTTCTATTTTATTTTATTTTTTGAGACAGCGTCTCACTATGTCACCCTCAGTAGAGTGCTTGCTGTACTGTCACAGCTCACAGCAACCTCAAACTCTTGGGTTTAAGTGATTCTCTTTCCTCAGTCTCCCAAGTAGTTGGGACTATAGGCGCCCCCCACAACACCTGGATTTTTTTTTGTTGCAGTTTTCATTGTTGTTTGGCAGGGTTCAAACTGGGTTCAAACTGGGTTCAAACCCTCCAGCCCCTGTGTATGTGGCTGGTACCCTAATGAGCTATAGGAGCCGAGCTGCTGACTAAATTTATTTAGTTAGGAAAAATAAAAATATTTTTCATAAAGCATGTTATTCATGTTAATATGAAATGGGTTTATTATTGTTACTTTTGTTACTACTATTATCATGAATTAATTTTTTAAAAGTCACTTAAAAAGTCTCAGTTTTAAGAGGAACTTTACCTAACAAATGCAATCAGTGTAACCTGATGTCTTGTACCCTCAATGAATTCCCAACAATGAAAAAAAAAGTCTCAGTTTTAATTTCTAGTGTGGTAGATCCTCTACTTCAGTTTCTCTTTCTCATGCATACCTGTCTCGTGCCTGCGCCTCCCCTGGCTGTAAGCTCCACATGGGCAATGCCTGTCCGCTTCATGGCTGTACCCTGGGAACAGATCCCCATGCTTGGCACAGAGTAAGGCTCAACAACACTTTGTTGAACGAATGAAATGGAAACCAGTTGAGCCTTACAAGTGGGTGATGTCCACACAGACTCAGGAGAGGCCATTTGAGCAGTACAGTGACAGAGTGCTATGGACAAGGGGAGGTGGCCAGGAGAGGCTTCTCAGAGCAGGTGCTGTCCAACTGAGATTGAGGCCACCAAGTCAGCCACATGAAACCAAAGGGACATATATTCCAGGTGAAGGGAACAGAGAGTACAATGGTACCCAAGAGTGTACAAATAGGTGTGTTAGTAATAGAAAAGTCAGCAACCTGGCATCCCAGAGTCTAGGGCAGCGCCCAGTATAGAGAAAGCACCTGGGAAACAGTTTCTGGGTGGAGAGAGGGAGGGCGGGAAAGGGAAAGGAAAAAGGAGCCAAGAAGATACCAGTGGGCAGGAAGCTTCCGGAGGAAGCCATTTTCTACTTAGGTATCTTCTAGCCCTTTAAGGGCAGTGGGATCTTAAGTTCTGCCAACCCTGGGAGAGTCCCAGTGCTTCTTACCACACCTTGAGAGCTGCTGCTGCCTAGACCAGCCTGCACTTAGCTGAGGCTGTACCCTCCACTGGCGTGTGCACCCGGCCCTGCCCCACTACCCTACAGACAGCCTCATCTCCTGCAGAACTGATGTAATGAATCTTGGAGGGGCTGCTCCAAAATGCCCCATACTGTCATAGCTATTTTCCCTCAGTTGATTGCCTTTCCCCACCCTTCAAGTCTTCGAGTGTTGCCTCTCCCAGGAAGCCCTCCCTTACTGCTCCCACTGTCCTCTCTCCTCCCCTGACCTTCTCTCCAACAGTACCCCTGGCCTTCATCTACCATCTGTGCTAGCAGAGAATGAGGTTTAGGGGGAACATTAGGCCCTTCTCATCTCTGCCAGAATCCTTGTGAACTGTCATAACAATCCTATCCAGTGGGAGTGATTTCCCCATTTTATAGAGCACGCAAAGGCTCCAGGAAGGGGAGCTATCTCCAAGACCTCACAGCAGCTAAGTGGGAAAGCTGGGCTTCAAACTGAGGTTTTTAAGGAGTCTCAATCATAACACTGGTTCCAAAGTTCTGCAGAAAACACCCCTTAGGCCAAGATGGCCGACTGGAGCCAGCTTTCAACAGAAGTTCCTGTCCAAAGGGAGGAATAATGGCCAGAACCAACCTAATAAAGCTGAAGGTCGGGAGCTGAGCTGAGAGAGAAGAGTGATAAGTTTATGTCATTCCTGCTGAGGCAAGCTGGGACTCCAAGGAAGCAAATATCAGGTACAAAACCCATCCCAACAAAGATGAGAGTCTTCCCCCTCCCCCCCAAAAGAGTGGTTCTCTGTGAGCTCTCTACAAGCCAGCTGTAAACAGAAGACCTCTTATTTAACCCCATGGGGGAGAGGCCAGAACTGGCTGGCTGAAGGCTGGGACTCCTTCTCCAGAGAGATCCTGCTGCAAGTCGGGCAGTCTTTTGCCTGGAATAAAAGTTAAACAAATATTTTCCCTGCCTTCCTGAACTCCCAGTCCACCCTTCCCCCTTCTCCTGGTGGTCTGGAACCCTACCCTCTGCAGAACCCAGAGTTTCTGGTGGTTTCTAGCTAGAACTGGACATCTCATGGGCTGCACTGAAACTGTAACTCTAGTAGAAGCAGAGAATCACAAGGGGAGGCGGACTTGCCCCATGTCGTGAGAGAAAGTGGGACCCACATGGCTGCACCTCTGCCCGGCAGCAGCCTCACCTCTGAGCAGGATGATCTCACCTCTAACCTGCTCCCACCCGGCAGGGGCCCCTCCCATTGGCAGTGGCAGCACCTTTGCCCCACAGTGGCACCCCTGACCCACCGCCCCACCCCTGACTGTGGTGGTGGCTCCAGGGACCCTTGGCTGCGGCACCCCTCAACCCATGGAGGCACACTCCCTGGGGGTCAAATTTGGGAGAAACACCTCCCCAATTCTGTGGACCACCATAGGGAGCCAGACCTCACCCTGCAGGGATTTTAGAGGAGTGTGGCCAGGGCAGAGGTGTGGTCTCTGAGGGAGAGAATCACACTCTGAGAAGGTAACCCCAGCTCAGGACAGACACAGGTGGAACACTCCCAGTTTCCACTGAGCACCAGAGGTAGTCAGGCTTCAGCTCCCCCCGCCTACTGGTGGCAGAGTACAGTTCCCTGAGGAGGCATTAACTCCCCTTTGACTCTGGAGGGTGCAAATCCCTGGCGCATTTGCTCATTGGAGGGACCTGGGCCACAGCCCCACAGGGTTACCAGTGACTGGGTGTGACAGAGGTGCAAGATGGGGAAGGAGGCACCAGACCCCCTGGACTAACCCAGTTGTTGCCATGGGCGTCAGGATGTCTTACTTGCTTGTATTTCTCCACAGCTGAGATTTCAACCCAAAGCCACTGATTGACTAGGATTGGATAGAGACTAGCTGAATGCAAGACAGAGCCACCTCGCCCCATCACACCAAGCAGGTCCCCAGCCAGAGTCTCAGGCTGCAGCACTGAATGGAACCTTTGTAAAGCTGTACGGGGAAAGCCACAGTCACCAGTTCCAGCTCTTTGATAAAGGGCTGGCTAATTATAATTCCAGGAGCCCTCAATCCAATTTCAGCATACCAGCTTCTCCAGTCATATGGTGAAAAATAATCATGGGATAGAATCAGTGGAAAATCTCTGACAACATGAATAATCAAGAGTAGATCAACTCCCTCAAGGAATGACAAAGGAGACACAACAGAAGATGCCATTCATAAACAAATGGCTGAGATGTCAGAAATCAAGTTCAGAATTTGGATGGCAAATAAGATTAGAATGGAAGTAAAGTTGGAATCAGAAATTTAAGGAGTAATTCAAAAGTTGTCTCAAGAATTCAATGAATTCAAAGAAAATCTCCAGAGATTTTGACACATTGAGGCAAGAAATTGCAGCCCTCAAAGATCTGAGAAATACAGTAGAGTCCCTCAGTAACAGAATGGAGCAGGCAGAAGAAAGGATCTCTGACATTGAAGACAAAGCTCTGAAATGCTCCCAAATGCTCAAAGAGGCAGAAAAGTGGAGAGCAAAAATGGATCACTCCCTGAGAGAGTTGTGGGATCACTCCAAAAGAGCAAACATTTGGGCTCGGCGCCTGTGGCTCCAGTGGCTAAGGTGCCAGCCACACACACCTAAGGTAGCAGGCTTGAATCCAGCCGGGCCAGACAAACAACACAAACAACAATGACGGCTGCAACCAAAAAATAGCCGGGCATTGTAGCGGGCACCTGTGGTCCCAGCTACTTGGGAGGCTGAGGCAGGAGACTCGCTTGAGCCCAGGAGTTGGAGGTTACTGTGAGCTGGGATGCCATGGCACTCTACCCAGGGGGATAGCTTGAGGCTCTGTCTCAAAAAAAAAAAAAAAAAGGCAAACATTTGCCTTATAGGAATTACTGAAGGAGAAGAGGATGTTCCTAAAGGCACAGATGCTCTGCTCCAATAAATAATGGAGGAGAACTTCTGATATGTATTTCCCTGATGATTAATGATATTGAGCATCTTTTCATATATCTGTTGGCCATTTAAACATCTTCTTAAAGAAATTTCTCCTCATGTCTTTCACTCATTTTTAATTGGTTTATCTGGGTGTTTTCCTACTATTGAGTTGTATGAGTTCTTTATTTATTAATAATAATAATTTAATAAATATATAAATATTAATATATTAATTTTATTCAGGAGTTAATATTAATATAATTAACACTATAATAATTATAATTAACATTAAAATTAAAATATCAATTTTATTCAGGAGTTAATATTAAAATAATATTAAATATTAATTTATTTAATTATACTAAACCATTAAATTTATTATTTATTTATTTAATTTGTTAAATATTAATTAAATTAATACCTAACATTAAATTAAATTAATTTAATTATTAAATTCTAATTTAATATTATATTGATATTAAATATTTAAATATTAATATAATATTAAAAGTTAATATATTAATTACATTAATTAATAATAAATATATAATAAATAACTAACAAATAATTATATTATTAATTACATTAATTAATAATAAATATTAATTTAATATCAAACATTAATACATTATCGAATTATTATTAATAATTATAAATTAATAAATATTAATTTAATGTTAATAAAATTTTTATATTATGAAAATATCAATTTAATATTTAAATATTAATATAATATTAACAGTTAATGTATATAGTTTTCAGAACTTTTTTCCCCCTAACACATAGGCTGATTTTTCATTTTATTATTTCCTTTGCTGTGCAGAAGCTCTTTAGTATTGATATAGTCTCATTTATTTTTGTTGCTGTGGCCTGAACTTTTGGTGCGATATCTAAAAAAATCATAGGCCCCCCCCCCAAAAAAAAATCATTGCCTAAGACATTGTCCAGGAGCTTTTTGTCTATGTTCTCTTCTAAAAGTTTTATGGTTTCTGGTCTTACATGTAGGTCTTTTTTTCATTTTGATTTGATTTGGGGGTATGTAGGGTCCATTTTCATTCTTTTGTGTGGAATGTAGTTCTATTTTTAATATTTTGAGAAACCTCCATACTGATTTCTGTAATGCCTATACTAATTTACATTCCCATCAACGATGTGCAAATATTCCCTTTTCTCCACATCCTTCCAACAATTACACTTTGTCTTTTTTGTAATAGCCATTTTAACAAGTATGAGGAAATATTTCATCATGGGTTTAATTTGCATTTCTCTGATTAGTGATGTTGAGTGTTTTTTCAAATACCTATTGACCATTTATCTTCTTTTGAGAAATGTCCATTCAGTTCCTTTGCCTACATTTTAATTGCATTATTTGTTTTCTAACTGTTGAGCTGTTTGAATTCCTTATACATTTTGGATATTGACCCCTTATAAGATGTATGGTTTCTAACTATTTTCTCCCATCTTATAGGTTGTCTCTTACCTCTTTGCAAAAGCTTTTTAGTTTGATGTGACTCCCTTTGTCTAGTTTTGCTTTTGTTGTTTGTGTGCTTCGGGGGTCATATCCTAAATCTCTTTGACCTAACCAATGTCAAAAAGCTTTTTCTCTAGGTTTTCTTCTAGTAGTTCTAAAGTTTCAGGTCTTATGTGTCTTTTTACTATTTTGGCTTGATTTTATGTAGTGTGAGATGAAAGTCTAAATTCATTCTTCTGTATATGGATTTCCAGTTTTCCTAGAGCCATTTATTGAAGAGACTATACTTTTTCTGTTGTGTGTTCTTGGCACCTTTGACAGAGGTCAAGTGACCATAAGTACATGGATGTATTTTGAAGTGCTCTTTTTTCATTGGTTTGTGTGTCTATATTTATGCCAGTATCATGCTGTTTTGATCACTATAGGTAAGTATATAGTTGATTTTGAAATGAGGTGCTATGTTGTCTCCAGCTTTGTGCTTTTTAGTTCAAGATTGTTTGATTATATGGACTCTTTTCTGGTTCTACAAAAATTTTAAAATTTCATTTTTCTATTTCTGTAAAAATGCCATTGTAATTATGATACGGAGTTCATTGAATCTGTAGATTGCTTTGGGTAGTATAGACATTTTAACAACATCAATTCTTCCTATGCATTAAAAAGAGGATATATTTTCACTTATTTGTGTCTTCCATTACTTTCATCAGGGTTTTATAGTTTTCAGTGTCCAGATCTTTCATTTCCTTGGTTAAATTTACTTCTAAGTACTTTATTATTTTTAATGCTGTTGTAAGATCTTTTTTTTTACATTTTTTTTGGATAGTTCATTGTTAGTGTATAGAAGTACTACTAATTTTTGTACATTGATTTTGACAAGATTGTGTCATCTGCAAACAGACAATTTCATTATTTCCTTGCCTATTTTTTTTTAATTTTTTTATGGAATGATAACTATGTACATTAATACACTTCTGGGGTACAGTGTGGGGTTTTCACATGCAATCTCCTTGCCTATTTTTATGCCTTTTCTTTTCTTTCCTAAAAAATGGTGAGAGTGGGCATTCTATCTTGTTCCTTATCTTATAGGAAAGTCTTCACTTTTTACCATTGAGTATGATGTTAGTTGTAGACTTGCCATGTATTATTAAATGCAAATGGATTAATAGACATTGAGTGTCTAAACGGATTTTTTAAATGAGATGCAATTATATGTTGCCTACCAGAGACCCATTTTACCTTTAGGGATACACATAGGCTGAAAATGCAGAGATTAAATGAGGTATTCTATGTAAAATGTTAATAGTAACCAAAAGAGAACAGGGGAGCCATATTGAATAGAACATAAGTCAAAAACTATTGTTAGAGAAAAAGAGGTCATTATATAATGATAACATGGCCAATTCATCCAGAAGATATAACCATTATAAATATAAGGTATATGCACCTGACATCAGAGCACCTAAAATATTTAAATATATATCAACAGAACTGAGGAAGATATATACAGCAATACAATAGTAATGAGGGGCTTCTGAACCCTGATTTCAACAAAGGATAAGTCGTCCCCACAGAAAATCAATAAAAAGGGGACTTTTTGACAACACCGTAGTCCAAATAAACCTGACAGACATTTACAAAACATTCCATCCAATAACATGGCACATTCTCCAAAACAGATCATATGTTAGGGCACATAACAAGTCTCAACAAATTTAAGAATATTGAAATCATAGGAAACATCTTTTCTGACCATAATAATATGAAATTAGAATTAAGTAACAGGAAGGAAATTAGAAAATTCAGAAATGTATAAAAGTTAAGCAATACAGTCTTGAACAACCAATGGGCAAAAAAGTAAATGTTTTAAAAATCGAAAAATATCTTGAGACAAATGAAAATAAACACACAATATACAAAATTTATGATAAGCAGCAAAAGCAGTTTAAGAGAGTTTATGATGATAAACTCCTACATCAGGTTAAAAAAAAAAATCTCCAGCAACTTAATTTTATATTACAAGGCACTAGAAAAAAATAACTAAGCCCAAGTTGCTAGATTAAAAAAAAAAAAGGTACAGTTCAGAGCAGAAATAAATGAAATAAAGACTACAAAGTCAATAGAAAACATCAATGAAGTTGAACTGATTTTGTTTGGAAAAGACAAAGAATTGACAAATATAGACTAAGAATAAAAGAGAAGACTCAAAAATTAAATTCTAAATAAAAGGGCCAGTGAAATACAAAGAATCATACATACTACCATAAATAATTACACACCCCAAATTAGATAACCTAGAAAAAAATATATAAATTCCTAGAAACATCCAACATACCAACATTGAAGCATAGAAACATAAAATATGTCAATAGACTAATAACTAGAAAGCAGATTAAATCAGAAATAAAAAGCTTCCTATCAAAAAAAGCTTATAGACTCAGTGCCTATAGCTCAAGCGGCTAAGGCGCCAGCCACATACACCAGAGCTGGCGGGTTCAAATCCAGCCTAGACCTGCCAAACAATAATAATAACTACAACCAAAAAAATGGTCGGGCGCCTGTAGTCCCTTCTACTTGGGAGGCTGAGGCAAGAGAATCTCTTAAGCCCAAGAGTTGAAGGTTGCTGTGAGCAGTGACGCCATGGCACTCTGCCCAGGGCAACAGCTTGAGGATCTGTCTCAAAAAAAAAACCTTTTAGCTTGATGTCTTCATGATGGTTTCTACCAAAGTTTTAAAGAACTTTGGTCAGTCTTTCTCAAGCTCTTTCTACTAATTGATGAGAACATTTCCAACCTCATTTTACAATCACAGCATTACTGTGATACCAAAAGCCAGACAAGGACACTGCAAGAGAAGAAAATTACAGGCCAATATTTCTGATGAACATTGATGCAATAATAGCAAATTATATTTCATGGAATATTAAAAGGATGGACATATGCAAATCAATAAATGCAATACATCATATTAATACTATGAAGTATAAATATCATATGATCATCTCAATAGATGCAGAAAAAGCATTTGACAAAATTCAACATCCTTTCATGATTAAAAACTCTCAACATAGAAAGAATATGTATAGAATAGGTACATATATAGGAATATATATAAAGATATATATAGAAAGAATGCAACTCAACATAATAAAGGCCATATATGTTACAAGTTCATTTGTGTACATTTTCGATATACACAGAACTTTAAGTAACCATAACTAACCTGTATTACTTGATCTAACTGCTTCTTTGATCCCACATTCTGCATAGAACTAAGTTGATCATTTAAATGTGTAAATCACATTATGTCGACTGCTGTTTTAAACTTGAAGGCTGTCTCATTTCAAGTTGAAGAAGCATCAAATAATGTACTTAACATAAAATGCAAAGCCCTACATGCTCTGACCTTTGCCTCAGCCCTCCTTCCTCTCTATCCCCCCATCCCCACAAATGAGCTGCTTTTTTATTCTTGGAAAAATAAAATTGCCACTTGGACTTCTATGTCCAAGTCTATTGTACTTGCTGTTTCCTACAAATGGAAACCTCTCCTCTGGACCTTTCTTTTTTGTCAGCTGGATTTCAAAAAAGGTGTCCTGCTCTGTGAAGTCTTCTAAGACCAGAGACCCGGACCAGCAACTGCCCATTTCTGCTGTATGATTTAGTCCTGCTTGAGTTTCTCTACAGCACACATTACTATTGAAATTGTCTTATTCACTTATTTGTAAACTTACTGACTGGAATGCATCAATGAATAAGCAATTGAAATATAGTACAGCTTTAAAAAGCAGTGGAGACATGAAGAGAAGATATTGGGTTATTCCCTCTGCTTGCTCATCTCCCCCAGCAAGTTGAGTCCTACAACCCAGCTGGCTGCCTCTACCAAGTCATTCTCGCAGCATGACTGAGACCAAATACCCCACACAGCCGGACAGCCGGAACTCAACCACCACCCCCTGTGATCTCGTTCACCACTCCACAATGTAACCAGCCATGGAATAAGTTTTGTCTTGAATGTTTTCATATGATTATGACAAAAATTGCACACAGAATACCCGCCACCCCCCTCATGTTTGAAACTACAATATTGAAAATAAATTTATACTCTACATTTTGGTTACCTTTAATATATTCATAAACAAATAGCAGTAACAACACATTAAATACATAAATAACTGAAAAAAAAAGTCACAGTTTATTTTGGGGTTGTGTGGACCTAACCTATCAAAAAGACTTAGTTTTGCATGAAAGAGGGGAAAAGGAGGGAAAGAGACAGGGTAAGCAACTGAAGAGGAATGAATCCCAAATTTTTCATAAATTTAGCTGCACTACAGTTGGCCCAGAGTATGGCAGCCCGGTTCTGGCAACCTCAGCAAGACCTCGTTCCCAGAGACACATTTATGTCCAGTGGAGGAAACCTCAGCTACAGACGCAGAAGTTAGCAGAGTCCAAAGACTTTCTGGGGTCTGGGAGGAAGCACAAAGCATGGCTAACTTGACAACCACCATGAGTTCAGCAACATCCAACGGAATCGCCATATGGACTCTTTCATTCACCACCAGTGTCCTGCAAACTCGTCCTGAGCTCTGAGATGGACATGTGATCAGTCTCAGCAAGCCTCCTACCGGACAGCAGAGAGTAGAGCAATGAAGAATGAAGGCCATCTCTGGGCTTAGAGAGGGGCCCAGCAGCACCCCGAAACTTTAGGAGGATTCTGGGGTCCTGGGCTCAGTGGTGCAGGCTTGTCTATTAAAGCGCCATCCTCAGGCAGGGGCTGAGCCTTAGGCCTCGGAGTTGTGCACAGTGTACCCACCAAGAAGCGCCTTTTGGCAGGTGCCTGGAGGGTCTGCACCTGGGCCCCCTCCAGTTCCCTAGGACGACGACCACGACCATTTCTGCCCTTTGATGGTTGGAGGACTTGTGCCGATGGGCCCAGGGTGGGAGGTGGGGTTTGGCTGGGTTGTTGGGTACTGTGGATAGTGGTGGCCCCCGGCTGGGCAGCGATAGTACCGGCCAGAGATGGGCGCCGAGGAGAAGAATGCGCTGGGGCCCCGCAGGGTGCACGACCCTTGGTGGCTGTAGGCCAAGGGGAACGCGGGACCGGGCGGGGGTGGCGCCTCAGGCCCAGAGAGGCTTTTCTGGATGCTTGGACCCCACTCCAGGTGGTCAGCTCCTGGCTGGCCGGCTCCCTGTGGTCCAAAACTGGCCGGTCCCGTCCACGTTTCCACAGGTCATAGCGCTCAGGTTGCAGGATGCGCACGAAGGCGTCCATGGAAAAGGTCACCCTGGCCTCCCCGCAGCTGCACTGCGAAGCCACTTTACCATAATCGATCCATCGCGGAGTCGCAAAATTGATGGCCTCGGCGCAGTTGAAGCCATGGTTGAAGCCAGCATGGTAACCATAGGGAAATGTCACCATGAACTCTCCAGCCTCCTGAGTCATGCGACTGAAGGGGATCCCATTCTCCTTGAGGACGGTGGGCGAGATGAGAGCCACCTTGTGCCTCAGGAAGGCCTCACAGCCCCGGGAACTGCCCGGGAAAAGCACACGGGCCAGGCGTTCCAGGCGCTGGCCGTGTTCTGGGGGCACCGCGTACCAAGATTTGGGCTCCCCAAAGTGCAGGTAGTTGATGCTGTAAAGGTCCATGTCCTCCGTGTGCCAAGGAAAGGTGGTCTTCCACATGCCAAAGTACAGGTAGGGTGTGTTGACACCTTCGATGACAACTCCACATTCCTGCTCCAACAGGTCCTGAATTGTCCCCAGGTGTCCCAGGTTCCATTGTTTAGTGTTTTCATCAAACAATGAGCCACTAACATCAGCACCATAAATTGGTGAGTCATAGAGGCGATTCTTCCAATATTTTCTCTCCAAATCATCAAAGTTCAGGTGTGGTGGCGTCCGATATTTTTCACTGTTTGCCAGGCAGCGATATTCCCCCAGGGTCATGGCTTTCTTCTTTTTATGGTACTGGGTAAACACCCCTGCCCGACCGGAGGCCACCTGCTGGAGCGGGGTGGGTATTGAGATGTCATTGATGTCCTCATAGGTCTGTCTGGCTTTCCAGTCCTTGGGTGGAATCACCTTGGCTAGGCCAGCTCGGTGTGCACCTTGGGATTCCATGTAAGCAATATATTTATCAAAATCATCAAATTCTTCTTTGGTTGGATGAAATATCATTATACTACAGTTTGGATTTGGGGCACAGTTGGCCTTAGACTTCATAGTTTCAATTTAATAAGCAGCAAATTCTTAGTGTTTAAGTATGTTCTAGATAGTTGAGGTTGCAGGAAAGCTGCTTGCAAAAAACTGGGTTATTGTCCATATGAGGGAGCAGGATCTACCAGCCAAATTTCTCGCAAATGAGATGATAATCTTTCTTAGGCTTGTTGATGCACCAGGGAGACTCCACTCTGGGCAGCAGCATTACTCAGGCACATGGTGCCTGCACCTGTAACTCTTGTTATGTTTCTCACTTGCTGCCTGGCTCTGTTCTCTTGAGATCTGTTGAATTACTCACATCTGAGTAAGTGACCCAAATATAGAAGAACAGGTCTTCAGGGAAGTCTTCAAAATAAAGTCTAAAGGAAAAAATACCAAGAGACTGAAAATTAATGTTTGGGAAAAGTTATTAGGTAACTACAAATTAAGTATCACAGTGAAATACTACTATTACAAGAGGACGCTAAAATTTTATAACATTGACAATATGAGGGATGGTGTGGATGTGGAACAAAAGGAATTTGCTTTCTTTCTTTCTTTGTAGAGACAGAGTATCACTTTATTGCCCTCCGTAGAGTGCCATGATGACACACAGCTCCCAGCAACCTACAACTCCTGGGCCTAGGTGATTCTCCTGACTGAGCCTCCCAAGTAGCTGGGACCACAGGCACCCGCCACAGTGCCCGGCCATTTTTTGCTGCAGTTTGGTGGGGTTGTGTTTGAACCTGCCACCCTAAGTATATGGGGCTGGCACCCTAATCCACTGAGCCATAGGCACCGCCCCAATTTTCATCTGCTACTAGAGAGAAAGTGAAGCACAATAATCACTTTGGAAAACTATTTGGACAGTATCTTCTATAATTGAACTTTTCCACAAGTATGGCTATGCCTTGAAAGTCATGCTCGAGAATGTTCACAGAAACTTTTCCAGTGGCCAAACCCTGTGAACAACCCAGATGTTCTTTGACAGTAGAATGGATAAGTACTTGGAATACCATATGGCACGAAGATAAACAACATTTACATAAAAAACAATAGATTTTATAAAGATAATATTGAACAAATTTTTCAGACTCAAAAGAATTCCTATCCCATAATTTCATTAACATTAATATGTAAAGGAGGCAAAATAATCTATGTTCAAAGACAAGAGTCTCTCAGAGAGATTTTTGTGGGGAGGGCATAGGGCATCCCTGGAGTAGAGTTAATCTATTGTGAATCTGGATGCCACTGGTTACATACCCATTAAAATAGTTAATGGTGATAATTCATCAAGCTATGATGATTTTCACAAATTTATGTATATTACTCTAAAATATTAGTATATTGGCTGGGTGCCTGTAGCTCAAGCAGCTGGGGTGCCAGGCACATACACCAGAAGTGGCAGGTTCAAGCCCAGCCTGGACCTGCAAACAGCAATGACAACTACAGCTAAAAAATGGCTGGGCATTGTGGCAGGCTCTTGTGGTCCCAGCTACTTGGGAGGCTGAGCAGGAGAATTGGTTAAGCCCCCAAAAAGAGTTTGAAGTTGCTGTGAGCTGTGACTCCATAGCACTCTATGGAAGGCAACATAGTGAGACTCTGTCTCAAAAAAATAAATAAATAAAAATGGAGTATAAGGCAAAAAGCATTAAAGACAACTAAGAGGTATATTTCATTATATTAAAAGGAAAAAGAAAAATGATTGAGAGGGGGGAGGAGCAGGATGGTGCCAAGTAATGGCTTCCTTGCAACTGGGCACAGTGAGACTGGGGAGAGAAGACTCCAGGCATCTCTGGCTGGTGGGTTCTGTCCAGAAACATTCCTTTGGGGACACAGGGAGTCAGTGAGAGACTTCTGGACCCCATGAGGAGGACAAAAGCAGTGGAGAACTGGCAAGTGGTTGCATGTGGTCATTCAGTCTAATCCCACCAGCAGCTGTAAGTACAGCAGCAGTGAGATTGCAAACTGGAAAGGCTTTACCTGTGAGCTATTTTGGTTTTTTTTTGGGTGGGGGGGCTTGGCACTCAGTTGAACTAACTTGGGAGAACTTGGGCAAGAGTGCAGAGGACTTTAAGTGTTGTCTAGGGCCCCAGACTGAGCTGCTGCACCGGATGGAGCTAATAGTGTTGGGCTGTGGGCCCTGCAGAACCATTGTGGGAGAACTGCCCCAGCAATCTCTGCCCTCAGGGTCACAGAGCAAGGATTAGGTGGGAGACCTTGGGCCAGTAATCTAGTGACTGAGCAGCCTAAAGGCAGGACTTACAGCCTTGGCCCTCAGGGGCATAAAGTGAGACCAGTTTTGGCACACTGGGTAAGTGGACATTCACTTTAGGAGTGATCCGAGCGACAAGTGCTTTCCTGGGAAAGCTTCTGCTTAGACAAGGTTAGCAGTTTAAAGTGCCTTTTAAGCAGGTTGAGGAGAGATTTTGGCTCTCTACCCTGCAGGCTTTGAGAAATTAGCGGAAGCCTATAGTCTCCATCTCATATACCCATACCAGCATTGTCATTAACATTTTATACCCCAGAAGATCACCTGTTGCCCAGACAATATTCAGCAAGATATATATACTGCTTTTTTTTTTTAAATTTCAACATTTTCCCTATAGATTTTTCTTTTTTTTCTTTCTTTTCTTTCTTCATTTTTCTAGTTTAAATATAATTTTCCATTGTTGCCTTCTTTAGAGAACTTCATTTTTGCTAGTGTTTCTACCCCTATTATTTAGTTTTTACCCCAATTTTATCCCGTAAAGTTTTCTGTTTGCTTGTTTTGGTTTGATTTATAGCATTTTTGTCTTTCCTCTCTATTTGGTGGAGGTGTGGTACTGTGTCCAAACAGGCTATCAGTGAGCTGCTGACCTCAAGGGAACCACCCAACAGCCAAGAGGATAGGGGTTTTTAAGTTTGGGTCAAAGTACCCTAATGTACACCGACATTGCTCCCATCTCCCTCTTTCTGTGCCTCTCTTCTTTTTGTGAATATTCCATTTTACTCATCCACCCCCTTTCTCTTTTTTTTCTTCTTCTTCTTTTTTTTTTTCCTTTTTTCCCTTCTTGCTCTTCAATCTTCTCATCCTTCTGGTCCTATACCAAAAGGATTCATTGAAACTCTAGTCCAGAGGCACAGTAACTTAAAGAGCAAGAGGAAGTGAAAGAAAAATTAGGGCAAGGAAACAGACAAAAGAAAACACTCATGAGGAAGAATCAGCAGAAAAATCCTGGTAACATGAAAAATCAGTCCAGAGCAACCCCCCTCCCCAAAGGGAAGATGCAATAGAGAGTATCAACAACAGACTAGACCATGCAGAAGAAAGAATCTCAGAGGTGGAGGACAAAACTCTTGAAATAACTCAGAGAGTTACAGAGGCAGAAAAGAAGGGAGAGTAAGTAGACTATTCACTGATGTTGGGAATTCACTGAATTATGGGACTTTATGAAGTGTTCAAACATACAAGTTATAGGTATCCCAGAAGGGGAAGATGAATGCCCCAGGGCAATGGAAGCCATACTAGAGAATATTATAAATGAAAATTTCACCAAAGAAATATCACCAAATTTCACCAAATATCACCAAATATCTGACACACTCCTTTCAGAGAGATATTAGACCCCAGGTTGCCTCAGCTCTAACAGAGCTCCTCAAGACACATTGTGATGAACCTGTCTAAAGTCAAAACAAAAGAAAATATTCTTCAAGCTTCCATGAGTAAGCACCAGCTGACCTACAGGGGAAAATCCATCAGGGTGACTGCAGACTTCTCTAACGAAACTTTTCAAGCAAGAAGACAATGGTCACCTACTTTTAATCTACTTAAACAGAACAATTTCCAGCCCAAAATTCTATATCCTGCTAAGCTAAGCTTTAAAATTGACAGAGAAATCAAATCATTTACTGATATACAAGCATTGAAGAAATTCACCACAAGACCAGTACTACAGGAAATGCTTCAACCTGTTCTACACACTGACCATCACAACAGATCAATAGCAAAGTAAGAACTCAGAAATTAAAGCACAGAACCTAACTTCCACCATGATGCAAAAGATAAAACTAAGCAATGGACTCTCACAAAATAAGATGAATAGAACACTATCACACTTATCAATTATCTCAATAATGTCAATGGCTTGAATTCCCCACTGAAGAGGCATAGATTGGCTGACTGGATTAAAAAACACAAGCCATCCATTTTCTGTCTACAGGAAACACACCTAGGTTCAAAAGACAAATTATAACTCCGAGTTAAGGGTTGGAAGACAATTTTTCAGGCAAATGGAATTCAGAAGAAAAGAGGAGTTGCAATTTTATTTTCAGATACATGTGTATTTAAAGCAATGAAAGTCAAAAAAGACAAAGATGGTCACTTTATATTGGTCAAGGGAAAAATACAACAAGAAGACATTTCAATTCTGAGTATTTACGTACCCAACATAAATGCTCCCAGATTCTTAAAACAGACCCTACTCAGTCTGAGCAATATGATATCCTATAACACCATAATAACAGAGGACTTTAACACTCCTCTTAGAGAGCTGTACAGATCCTCTAAACAGAAATTAAACAAAGATATCAGGGACTTAAATGAGACTCTAGAACAACTGTGCTTGATAGACACATAGAACACTCTATCCCAAAGATAAAGAATATACATTCTTCTCATCACCCCATGGAAGATTCTCTAAAATTGATCATATCCTAGGACACAAAACAAATCTCAACAGAATCAAAAGAGTTGAAATTTTACCTTGTATCTTCTCAGATCACAAAGCATTAAAGACAGAACTCAACTCCAAGAAAAACGTTCAACCCCACACAAAGGCATGGAAATTAAATAACCTTCTGTTGAATGACAGCCGGGTGCAGGAAGAAATAAAAGACAAAATCATTAACTTCCTTGAGACAACAACAATGAAGACACAAGCTACCAAAACCTGTGGGACACTGTAAAAGCAGTTCTGAGAGGAAAATTTATCAATTTAGATACCTACATTCAAAAAACAGAAAGAGACCACATCAACAAAGTCACAAGCCATTTTATGAAATTGGAAAAAGAACAACAATCTAAGCCTAAACCCAGCAGAAGAAAATAAATATCCAAATGAAATCAGAGATCAATGAAATTGAAAACAAAAGAATCATTCAGAAAATTAATAAAACAAGGAGTTGGTTTTTTGAAAAAATAGGTAAAATAGATAAACTTTTGGCCAGACTAACTAGAAATAGAAAAGTAAAATCTCTGGTAATCTCAATCAGAAATGATAAAGGGGAAATAACAACTGATGCCACAGAGATACAAGAGATCATCTCTAAATACTACCAGAAACTCTATGCCCAGAAATTTGACAATGTGAAGGAAATGAATCAATATTTGGAATCACATCCTCTCCCTAGACTTAGCCAGGAAGAAATAGAGCTCCTGAACAGGCCAATTTAAAGCACTGAGATTAAAGAAACAATAAAAAATCTTCCAATAAAAAAAATGAGGATAGTCTATAGAGATGTAGACATTTGGGGAAAAAATGTCTTCTACATGTCTTTTAACATATGCTAGAAAACCAGGAAATGAAACTAACTTCCTACAACCACCTAATCTTCACATGTAAAAGACTGAAACTGGTCCCATACCTTTCTCCACTCACAATAATTGATTCAAGATGGATAAAGGACTTAAATTTAAGGCATGAAACAATAAAAATCCTCAAAGAAAGCATAGGAAAAACACTAGAAGATACTGGCCTGGGGAAAGACTTCATGAAGAAGACTGCCATGGCAATTGCAACAACAAAAATAAACAAAAGGGACTTAATTAAACTAAAAAGCTTCTGTACAGCTAAGGAGACAACAACCAAAGCAAATAGAAAACCTACACAATGGGAAAGGATATTTTGAATCAGACAAAAGCTTGATAATTAGGATCTATAGAGAACTCAAATTAATACACATGAAAAAAGTCCACAATCCCATATCAATGGGCAAGAGACATGAATAGGACCTTGTCTAAAGACAGACGAATGGCTAATGAACATGAAAAAATGCACATCATCCCTAATTATTAGAGAAATACAAATCAAAACCACCCTGAGATACCATCTAATCCCAGCAAGAATGGCCCATGTCACAAAATCTCAAAACTGCAGATGCTGGCGTGGATGTGGAGAGAAGGGAACACTTTTACACTGCTGGTGGGACTGCAAACTAATACAACATTTTTGGAAGGAAGTATGGAGAACACTCAAAGAACTCAAGCTAGACTTCCTATTTGATCCTGCAGTACCATTACAAGGCATCTACCCAGAAGGAAAAAAATCCTTTTATCATAAGGACGTTTGCACTAGACTGTTTATTGCAGCCCAATTTGCAATCACCAAAATGTGGAAACAGTCTAAAAGCCATCAACCCAGGAATGGATTAACAAGCTGTGGTATATGTACACCATGAAATACTATTCAGCCATTAAACAAATGGAGACCTTACAGCCTTTGTATTAACCTGGATGGAAGTGGAACACATTATTCTTAGTAAAGCATCACAAGA
>CAUYQV010190555.1:0-10470 GCA_963574575.1 Galagoides demidoff | reverse complement strand
CAAAAATGGCCGGGCATTGTGGTGGGTGCCTGTGGTCCCAGATACTTGGGAGGCTGAGGCAGGAGACTCGCTTGAGCCCAGGAGTTGGAGGTTGCTATGAGCTGTGATGCCATGGCACTCTGCCCAGGGGGATAGCTTGAGACTCCGTCTCAAAACAACAACAACAACAAAAAAATGGTATTATTCACATATGTCAGTATACTTTCATGATATCAACCTATTATATTATTCAGAAAAAGTGCTTTCCTGATGTGTATGTAAAAGTGGTTTGCAAGTCACTCACATATCAATTCTGTATTATCTCTTAAGCATAAATTCATGAGCATATAAATGACACATGAAGCAAACTATAGTCACTATTCAACTATATTATTTCTAAGTAATAATCTCCATCTTGCCCGTTAATTTGGAAATTCTTATGAAGCATCATGATGATCAGTTAATACTTATCACTTAATAGTTCCAGGCATCAGCATCTTCATTCCTCAACTGAGGGAACAAATGCTGTAATTTTCAAAATTTCTCACCATTTTAAAATATTTTTATCTTCTGTGACCTCTGACCCTTTGAAACCGGTACATCCTATATGCGATCTGAATTGTGTTGGCATCTTTCAATTTATCATGGTTTAACTACTGTCTACAAGGCTCTAACCCTGGAAAAAAACATACATGGTATTGCTGATGATAATCTTTGTGTATCCTCAGTGAAATGAGTTTATCATAACACAGTGGTCACTTTCATGGGGATATTTTTTTCTGGTAGTGTTAAAACACAAATAACCACATTTCTAAGAGACAAATCTTACTCAATTTAATGACTGGCGTTAAACCTGGCTTTTAAAGCCCAACCTGTTTTAGCATGATCGTTTCTACGTACTATCTTTTTACCAAGTAACACTGATATCAGGAGTGCGTTCATTTGAGGCACCTTGAAAACAAATTTCGAATTGTTACATGGCTTAGTAATTGCACAACCTAACTCTCTTATATTAAAATCATAGCATATAAGGTACAATGTTTTATACAAAACAAATAATGAGCCTGTACACTTGAATTTGTAAAAGGGGATTTTTAATATCAAATAGAAGAAATGCAATCTAAGGATTGAATAATCATATTGTAAAAAAGTTATGCAGGTGAACACTTTGTTATTACAAGGATAAAGTAGAGTCTGAACAAACCTGTGAAAAGCTCTTTTTAAAAGTGCAATTATTTCCTATAATGTATAATTTTTCTGTCCCTTATGTTTATTTTAATTTTAATATGAAAGAAATGATCAGCTCATTTTCTTTGAAAGTGGCATAAAGGTAAAACCACACACCTCTTGAAAGAATTCCTTTGTTCCCAGTCACATGAGTGTTGTTGGAACAAAATTTTGCCACCTGCCAGAGGCTTTAAAAACTAAATCAAAAGGCTCCCTGCTTCAAAATACTCCAACTAAAGGTAGGCTTCTGGATGAGATGTAATGACTAGATCATTCTCATCAGACATTTATTATTGTACAACGGAGTTGATAGACCCTTTGCTATCTTTCACTAGAGAATAATCCACAAATGAGAATATTTAAAGGATGATTCCCTGTTCTACCTAAAAAATAAGATTGGGGTTCTAACATGTAGGGTGTCTCACTATGCTCGGATTAAAACTTCTCAGATGAAAAAGAGAGGAGAAAAGGTGAGGTATTTCTCACACTAGTTAAAACAATTCAGTGCGGGCACGCTTCATTAACTGTTTGCATACAAGACAAAAGTGCTTTCTGATGAAGTGGAAAACCAACTTGGGACCAATTTTCCACAACATAAATTCAACACTCATTCTACCTCTCGATACCTTTGTATTCAAACTACCAAGAAGGGTTTTCATGTCTGTCATATCAGTAATCATTTTAATATCCCTATTTAAGGGTCTGTAATCCTTGAAAATACTTCTGTTTTAGAGTCTTTATTTCATTTGAATAAGCTTAAAACTAACAAATGCTAATATTTTTCATACATGCGAATTCATTGCATTGATTTCTTAAACTGATTTAGTAAGTTCCAGTTCTTACCATGTTAATAACATGGTGCGTAGAGTATTAAAGTAGCTTCAACAAAATCTTGGTTATATTCTATTTCATGCTCTTGGTTTGTTCTCTCTCTCTCCACACACACACACATACACACACACCCTTATTTAATATATAAATAAGTAGCAGAATGAATATGATGTTTTAAACATTATTACAGAGCTAGGTATAGGATACCACTTATTTTGGCGCTAACAGAAAAACAGAACGTAGTAAATGAGAGAAGAAACGTGTACTAATTTGGAGGAACACCATTATTGATCACTGTGCCACACAGTGTGACCTCAATGACAGGTGAGTCACTTCTGCCAGTTCAACATGTAGCTAAAAAGGGCCACCAGGCACAATGACGTTGTCCAAGGTTCCTATCGTACCGTGCATATTATTTTGTGTACATCGGTAATACTCAAAAGCCACTTTGATTACCTAGCGTGAGAATTTGGGAAGTCAAGTCAGTCTTCACTTCTTTATAGTTGTAAACTTGCATTTTCTAAACTCTGCCTAGGGATAAAAAGGAGAATTTTGATACTTTAAAATAATATTTAGAGCTGGCACCTTGGAGAATGAAACTTTAATTTTTCACAGCATCATAAAACATCTGTCTCTTAATGCTATGAGCAAACTTTTTTGTGGGAAACATAATTTGATAAAACATTCAGAATCTTACATGAATGCATATTTTTATAATACCGCAAGTAATCATTTCTAAGTATTCACACGGTGAGGCATTATTTTATTAAGCTTAATGTACTCAATAGTTATATTATTTAAATTTTATTTCATTACAACTTATTGTCTTATTCACACTAAACCAAATGATCCTGTTGTGATTACAGAAATAGAAGTTAATCATACTCAAGTATTTCTTTTTGTATTAAAATAACCTGCTTTTTTATTTCTTTCTTTTAAAAACTACACAGCGTATTAAAATAGTTGTATCATTCCAGCTAGGCATATCTTTCCAGTATGAAGAATATGTTTTTGAGGTAGCACACATTTAATATTTTAAAAATATAATTATTGATTCAGTGAACTAACTGTATTAAACATGTAAACATTACATTCTCTTAATATACAAGCATAATCATCTTTATGGATTTTTCCTGAAATGTTTTATGTAAATTACGAGTTTTATCTATTAGAGTTTTTTAAATGAGTCCACTACTAAGACAACATTTTAAAATAATGCATTTGCTTAAAGTCAGCTACGTGTATGGTGATTTTGAAATTCCAGCTATTTTGCATAAATATCACTTTGCCAATGGGGGAAAAAACCAAATGAGACCAAGGGAAGGTTTTCAACTTACATGAACAATAAATAGACCAAGGGAAGTTCCTTGTTTGCACTTCTGAATAGAATACTATATGCAAAATGACACCTTTGAAAGCTGGTTTGTTCTTGACTTATTAGAGAGTATGATGCTAGGGATGATGTGATACTTCTTTTGACTTAGGAGGAGCTAAATGAGTAAATAGCTCTCCTGCTATTTGACACCTGGGTTCTCTAAGGAATCTTAGTTTTACTGTGATCATTTACTGGCTGAAATTCTATTTAGATACTAAGAGTTGAGTTCAGCCAAAATCTCTTTTTATTCTTTTTTTCTTTTTCAGTTACATCACCTTAATTAGTTTCGATTTCTCAAAAGACTCAAATTATTGGAATTTATGAAATCAGAATCCCTATCCCTGGAAAAGTAGTGTTTAAGAGTTCAGTATTATAAGAAATTGTCTGTTTTTCTAGAGGCATGGACATTCAGCGGTGTTGGTCAAGTTACAATCAGTATTCAGTCTGCAGTGATTCTTCTGTTGGTCACTGAATATCAAAGTAGTTAAGTTCCACTGTGCAAAGTTGAACGATTTACCTTGTCTGTTTTTATTTGTCTGCCAGAATATTTAGTTCATTTTTAACTTAATCACTTGATTTGATGTTTCTTGATTCAATAAGCATTTTTTATGGTAGATATATGCTTAGATTGTTAAGTACTTTTAAAGGATAAGGTAAATGAAAAATTAACCAATTGGAAAATAAGATTTGAAAACATCAATAATCACTGAAGATTGTTAAATTACATGAAGTGATTTTATGTTGCATTTTACTATTCATTAAATCTGATAACATAAAACTTTATAAGTTGAGTTTTGAAAAAAATGTTCATTGTTTTAAGATACATTTCGTGAATGTATCTCATCAGGTCCATACAATCTGACGTAATGGCATATATACTAGAAAACACTAACTCCACGGGACTTCACCGCAGTTACATACAGCATTGGTGAAAATTCCAGTGTTATCCAAGTTATTTCCGCGTTGCCTTCTGAAAATAGAAACAAGCCTTTGTTTCCCAAAAAGAAATAATAGCTCATTATGTCCATAATTTTATTTACATAGGGCATGAAATACAACATTGCATTTAGGATTTGGTTGAAAGAAAGCATTAATTTTGGACTAATGGAATGATTCCAGCATATAAATATCTATTTTTCTCGATAGGTAGTTTGTATAAAATATCAGCTGTTGGACATCCACCCCATTTAAAACTGGCCAACATATGCTTTAAAATTGATCATTATGAAGGAGACACTAATTTATCTAATACTTTGTATATGACAGAAAAAACAAATTATACACTTCTTAATATGATGGAATTCTTTAAGTATTAGACTATCACAGCTCTGCAGAGAGGGGCTTTATTTTCCCCCAAATAAACATGGAAAGTGATGCCCAGCCCAGCCATTCAATGCACGCATTTAACACTCGCCGGGAGGGAGGTTTGGTGTGCTGAACCCACTAAATTTTAGATCTCAGAAGGGGCTTTACACCCTGTGGTGCAGACACACTTCTTTCCGTGGAAAGTATGTCATTAAAATACTGCCCTCTCAGAGTGACTCCAAACTTGTGTCTTTGGAATTGTTTGCAGTCATTACACAGCGTGAGAAGCATTTTGGTATTTTCCTGGAGCAATTTACCATTTGTATACATGTCACAAGGGGGGGAAACCAGTGTCTTCGGGACACGTAATATTGATTTTTAACACACTATATCAAAATGCAAATTCAATATTTACAAAAAAAGAAAGAAAAAGAACAGAGGAACGATTACGCTGTAACAGTCACACTGTGTATACACCTACATATTTACAATACAAAGATGAAACCAAATTGTAGATGAACATCCAGGACACCAACCAAAGAGAAACTGATCTTCACTTTGATCGAGTCCACACCCAATTAGTTAATTTAAATGATTCTTTGTGATAAAAAAAAGAAAGCATTTAATAGAACAAAATTTATTGTACTGATTAACTTCCAGTATTCAGACAGCTTATTTTGGCATCACAGAAACACCATTCTCAATGAAAACATTGTGTATTGTATTATTAACTCACAGCATATGATCTTCATTTCTGCCTCCCTAGATTTCTCCCCTCCTGGGATAGTAACAATGTGGACTCACACATTTATTATATTAATTAGAAATCGCTATCTAATATAATTATTCTGGCAAGCACATGGTGAGTACTGAAAATATTATTGACAGAATTTCTCCATTTAACTCTGGTGTTAAAAAGATTTGCATGTCTAAAACTGCCTTGATTAGAGATTGTTTTTGACGACTCGGCTCAGGGTTTTACTATAGGCACATTCAGCATGAGGACTTTTAGCACGTCTGAAGTAACATCTGCTCTGTCTTTTCGTGGCTGGGTTCATGGTATAATTAGCTCTATATTTCACCAAATACAATTTTGCTCCCATGGCGGACAAAGCAGCATGAAGAAAACATAAATAATTGCAGATTAGAGAAACAGAAGGCAAAGTGGGTGTAGATGGCTTTGATAAAAAAGGGTTAAGGAGAATGGAAGGTCAACTCATTATTAAGAAAAAAGAGGAGGCAGTTAAAATTAGGTATGGTCTTTGTAATTAAAGAAAACACACACAGATTTTTCTTTTGACAATGTTTCCTCTTTGCTCAGATACTTTAGTAGGCTTGCAGGGATGTATTTTGTTTTACATTTATTTCAAAAGCACTTTAAGAAATGTGCCTGCTAAACACACAAAACAAAATTGAATTATGAGAGGCAGTGCTGTCTGGGAAGTTTTGGATTCCTTCTCAGAGTGTAAAACTGTTTCTTTGAGAGTGCCCCTTTTATAAAGTCAAGTTAGCTCAAGGTGGCCAGATAGACAGGTATCCGTAGTCTGATATTCTGATTTCCCTGTGCCTCCAATTAACCGCTGGTCAATATATTGCATGATCCAGTAGTATTCACTTCATATCCAATTTGTCACTATTCACTGTATGAAATATCTGGCTCAATTGTATCTCACTATTTAGCATTGTAGAAATTATATAAAACAATATTAGCTAATCTACACAAAATATAGAAAAGAGCCAAATGGTGAAATAGTATATTTTGACAATTCATAGCATAATTGGTGGTGCAGTTAAAAATACACTACATGATTAGCGATGACGTTAGCTTCGTAGACACGAAACGTCCTGTTCCTCATCTTTAACTTCTAGGCTACAACCAATAAAACATTTTGAAATGTTAATAAAGTACCCGTATTCAGTATTCACTTTATTTCTATTAGTAAAGGTCCTCAGAAATCCTTTTTAAGAAATATTAATGTTTCATTTTGTTTAGACAAAAAGATGTATGGTTGATTCTTTCCTTACAGATATTCATCCAATACCAAAAAAAATAGGTGAAAATATAGTAATATATACCCAACGTCACTCTGTATCTGAAGTATAAAACTTAAATGTTAACTAAAACAACTATGAGACAAGTTAAGCAAGAAAACAAAGGTCATAAATTACTATATAGTATTGTGTTGAAGGACAGTTTATAAAGCTGATTATGTAAGTTACCATAAATCATTTTAAGATAAATACTTCCTGCTATATATTTTCCTGTTGAAGAAAGTAGGACAAGAAATTTCTATACAATAAGAACCTACTTTTCAGATCAACAGGAGTAAATGTATCAGTCACTTGACAGTGCCTGGAGATTTTGCCGTCTCTCTATGAATTTCAGAAGCTGTAGTCCAGTTTGCTGCCGACAAATAGAGATTGTGGGGCAAGTACAGGTGAACAGACCATCTCCAGAAGACAAGTCCCACAAAATGACATGATGTTTTTCTGACTTATTAATTCTTTGATTTTTTAAAAAATTTTTGTTGGGTAGAAGGAGAGTACAAAGCAGACCTTCCTTTGTCACATGGAGGAATATTTAAATGGCCTTTTCCCAGCAATCATGGAGCCTGAGTTGAAAGATATCCCGTGGTTCAGCTAGTTCAGGCTTTTTCAATCCCCGTTGCCCATTAAAATATTTTGGAGAGCTTTAAAAAATAACGCGGAATTAACACCAAATCAACAAAATCATAAAATCTCAGGGTAGGGTCTAAATACTGGATTTTTTTTAAAGTTCTAGGTGATTCCAATGAAAAGTCCATTTTGAGAATGACTAAATTCTAGTCTAACTTTTCAAGATGCCAGGCACTTTCATATGTTTTGGTGAATACCAACGTGAGAGCCACTAGTTGCCTAATGTTCATTATACTACGCCATCTGCAGATCATGTTGACCACTAGTATTTATGTAAATTATACACGATCACCACTCAGATTAGGAGAGACCTTTAGGTGTCTGGAAAAAGCCAGAGTGGGTCTTTGATTTTTACTGGACTCTTTTCCTGGCTATTTCTATATAACGTGATATCCTGGATCCTTGTTTTATCATTATACCCTGTGTGTATGTATACGTATATACACATAAATATACTGTATACTATATATTATTATAATGGTAGTTATAAGAACAGTCACAATTTAAAATGATATGGGGAGGCTTTATTAGATTAAATATATCAATGTATATGTCACGATTTGGGCATATATCATTAGAGAAACTTCTTCATCCCCTCACTTATGTTGTCATTGTTTCTGAATGAATGTAACTTTCCTTCATGCTTAGCAGAACTTTGAAGACCCTGACGCAAGGGTCTCAGTCTTTATAATTGTCTTGGCTTTATAATTCAAATGCATTGTCGCCTTATATCTTAGTCCTCAAATTTTCTTACTTGTGTGTGAGTTTATGTGTATGAAAAAGCAATCCAGAAAAAGTAAGCTTTTGTCATATTCATGGAAACAAAATATTTACTGTTAGCATAATTAGTATGGAATCAATGAGAATGTTACTGGTCAATTCCCATGTTAATAAAGTTCCTAATGATTTACTGATAATATAACTAGAAGGTAAGGAGGTGAATCATTCAGGCAAATTTTATTATGTCCATGTGTAAAATTATACAGGTGGCGAGACGTGTATTAACTTAACATTTCTTCTGTACCTTTCAATTCAAGAAGTGTCTAAAACAGCTTTATGTGTCTCTTAAAATGCTGAAGATGGGCTCGGCGCCCATAGCACAGTGTTTACGGCACCAGAGGTTGGCAGGTTCGAACCCAGCCCAAGCCAGCTAAACAACAATGACAACTGCAACAAAAAATAGCCAGGCGTTGTGGCGGCCACCTATAGTCCAAGCTACTTGGGAGGTTGAGGCAAGAGAATTACGTAAGCCCAAGAGTTGGACATGCTGTGAGCTGTGATGCCACACCACTCTACTGAGGGCAACAGAGTGAAATTCTGTCTCAGGAAAAAAAAATGCTGAAGTTGGCGCATGAGTAGATGAGAAACAAAATTTCTGCCTATTGCTTTTGTTCAGAACAGTGGAGGGGATGTTATTTTCACACCCCCGAAAGTTCAGGACTTGTATGACACTATTTCTGTCTTTCAGATTGTATAATTCATAAATCTTTTTAATACCGGAATGACATTACCTTTAATGAAATTCTACTCCTAATTCATTTGATTTAGCTACATGCGTCCCTTTAATTGTGGGTCAGAGAATTTCAGCAGTTTTTTCTGAAGTGGTGTTAGATTGTTTTAGATAAGAACAGAGCAGTTCAGTCATCATTTTGTAAATGAATGCTCATAACTCTCTTTATTTATATCATCAGCATGGGGTTTAAGACTTATAAGAATTTTGTCAGGTTTTGACTGATTTTACATTTAGTTTTTAATAATAGAATTCTGTGGTTTAAGAAAATAATATGTTTGGAGCTATGTCCTGCTATAAATAAGGGAATAATCCAAACATAAGGAGAACTCTAAGATACTTTCAAAGGATGAGAGCTGACTCTAATTCGAGAATTAGTATGGGCAAGAATAACCAGAGGTACATTTCTGCTCAGATTGTTTTACTTTTACAAATGTGGAAAAATTGGCAAATTTCTGGAGCTCAAGAGTATCTTTCCCACATAATTTTCACTACTGCTCAGGGAGATTCTCTCTGTTGAGTTGTAAGAACCACTAAAATAGGTTTTCTATTTTGAATAAGCGAGAAATGAAAGTTAGCTCAATTTGAAAGAAGGTTATAAATATAATTTTTCAAATGCAGAGTGCCTTAAATAGGCTTTTGAGGACTGACAACTCAATCATAACCTAATTAAACATTATTTTAGGGAAAACATGATGTCAGCCATTTGTAAATCCGGGATTGTTTATATATATTTTCTGTGACACAGAAGTAGTACATAGAATAGAAAAGTAAACAGCAATACATTTTAAGCAGCTAGATTTATCAAAATAATTCTTATGGCGTCTTCAGTTTTAGGTTTTTCCAAGTCCCCAGTGACGATAGTGCAATGAAACAAAATTATAGCTGGTAGAGAATGTGTACTAATAGGAGATGTTTAACTGATGTTATCTGCATTCCTTTCTGTCTGGTTTGTCTTCTTCTTTCTACAAATCAATGCCACTCCTGTTAATAATAGGGACTACAATTTTTTGAGTATTTACTATGGAAACGAGCCACCGTGTTTTACATATGTGAAATTATTCAACGCAACTCTGTAACAAAGAGGCAGGGGAGAGTGGTGACCATCTCTTTTCCTAGGAAGGAACTGAGGCCCTGAGAGATCAAATAAATTCCCCAAGATCAAGGATCTGAATCCTACCTGGATGTCAAAGTCTGGAAGCTAAAATCACCAGGTGCTCTGAAGAGAGCCTGGTAGTGAGGTCGCACTGAGGAGGGTAGAGAAGGGCATTCTGCATGGGGCTCTTCCAACAACGTTCGTCTTTACTGTGAAAGAAAGGTGTGCATTTAAACCCTTGCGCCAAACGCTATATATTATATAACCCTACTGTGCAAAAGACACATAGTGTCATTCTACTCATTTACTTCCTTGTCTTTAATTTCTATTTTTTATTAATTAATGTATTTATCTGTTATTTAATTTTTGAGACAGAGTCTCACTTTCTTGCCCTTCGTAGAGTGCTGTGGCATCACAGCTCACAGCAACCTCAAACTCTTGGGCTTAAGCAATTCTCTTGCCTCAGCCTCC
>CAUYQV010190554.1:0-10853 GCA_963574575.1 Galagoides demidoff | reverse complement strand
TCTCCGTCCCCGTCCATCACATCCTCTCTGTCCCCATCCATCACATCCTCTCCGTCCCCGTCTATCACATCATCTCTATCCCCATATCACATCCTCTCTATTCCCGTCCATCACATCATCTCCGTCCCTGTCCATCACATCCTCTCTGTCCCCGTCCATCACATCATCTCCGTCCCTGTCCATCACATCATCTCCGTCCCTGTCCATCACATCCTCTCTGTCCCCGTCCATCACATCCTCTCTGTTCCCATCCATCACATCCTCTCCATCCCCGTCCATCACATCCTCTCCATCCCCGTCCATCACATCCTCTCCATTTCCATCCATCACATCCTCTCTGTTCCCGTCCATCACATCATCTCCGTCCTGTCCATCACATCATCTCCATCCCGCCCATCACATCATCTCCGTCCCCGTCCATCACATCATCTCCGTCCCCGTCCATCACATCATCTCCGTCCCCATCCATCACATCCTCTCCATCCCCGTCCATCACATCCTTTCCATCCCCGTCCATCACATCATCTCCATCCCATCCATCACATCCTCTCTGTCCCCGTCCATCACATCATCTCCATCCCTGTCCATCACATCCTCTCCGTCCCCATCCATCACATCATCTCCGAACCTGTCCATCACATCATCTCCGTCCCCATCCATCACATCATCTCCATCCCTGTCCATCACATCATCTCCGTCCCCATCCGTCACATCATCTCCATCCCTGTCCATCACATCATCTCCGTCCCCATCCGTCACATCATCTCCGTCCCTGTCCATCACATCATCTCTGTCCCCATCCCTCACATCATCTCCGTCCCTGTCTATCACATCCTCTCTATCCCCATATCACATCCTCTCTGTTCCCGTCCATCACATCATCTCTGTCCCGTCCATCACATCATCTCCATCCCCATCCATCACATCATCTCCGTCCCTGTCCATCACATCATCTCTGTCCCCGTCCATCACATCATCTCCGTCCCGTCTATCACATCATCTCTATCCCCATATCGCATCCTCTCTATTCCCGTCCATCACATCATCTCCGTCCCCGTCCATCACATCCTCTCTGTCCCCGTCCATCACATCCTCTCCATTTCCATCCATCACGTCCTCTCTGTCCCCGTCCATCACGTCCTCTCCGTCCCCGTCCATCACATCATCTCTGTCCCCGTTCATCACAACCTCTCTGTCCCCGTCCATCACATCATCTCTGTCCATAATATCATCTCTTTCCTGGATTGCTATAGTAGCTTCCTCACTGCCCCTTTTTCTGATTCCTTAATCCCCATCCAGTCTATTTACAAGATGTGGTCCTGCTAAAATGTAAAAAGAGATTATGCCACTCCTCTGTTCAAACACTTATGATTTCCCATCTCTGCCAGAGTAAAAGCAAAGTGCTTTTTCTGAGGCAAAGGGCAGAATGATCGGCTCGCTTTACTAGCCCCATCCCTTACTGTCCTTTCGTTCCTTCTTCTCCAGCCCATCGGCTCCATACTGTCCTGCACACAGCAGGCATGTGCTGCCAGGGCCTAGGCATTAGCTGTCCCCTCCACCTGGAATGCCCTACCCCCAGATACCCAAAGGGTGAATTCCCTCAATTGAGGCCTTCCCAGAGATGCCTTCTCCACCCCTCTAATCTAAAATTTTGTTTGTTTGTTTCTTATACCATAACTGTGTACATTAATGCAATCATAGGGTACAATGTATAATCTAAATTTTTAACACCTCTTCCTTCACATTTTATACTCCCCTTCTTTCACTCATTTTTCCTCTTAATGCTTTTCACCTTCCACCATACTTTTTTATCTTATATACTGTTGTTCTCCTAGCCATACTGGAGTATAAGATCCGTGATCACTGGGATAGCTGTCTATTTCATTTATTTGAGTCTATTATGTAATAAATAGTTGATGAATGAATGAATCTGCATTTCAAAAAGATCAACCCATATAATGCTTCAAAATAGACAAGAGGCATTATGTGGATATCAGTGATTCCACAGGACCTTCATGGTATCTCCATGGGCTTGTAGTTCAAAGCGTGGGAACCAACGAGAGCACTCATTTTGTCTATCACCATATGCTTGAGATATCATTATCCCCATTTCGAGATGAGGACATTGAAATTTAGGTTAAGTGGTAGGGCCAGAATTATACCTGGTCTGATCAACTCCAAACCTAAACTCCTTCTGCGTTATGATGAAAGAATGTAATTTATACAGTCTCATTGCCTCAGCTTTCCTGTGCAATAATAATTATTTAGGCAACGTATTGAATCAAATAATTTATTCATTCATACTCATGAGTACATTTTTAGCTATAAAGATGTGTTTATGTGTCTGAAAATTGGCTTCTTGCAAAAATGTGCTGGATTCTCATGTTGATGAAAATAAGTGAATATTTACCAAATAAAATTTCCATAATATGACACAAAAGCACATTTCCCTGAGTAATCTTTCACTGGTAAAGATGTATTATTATAAAATCTCCATTCTCTGATAGTTTATTGGGCAACTCTCCCGTCAAAGGCATTATGTAGTTACTCAAAGAGACACAAAAATAAAGTATAAAGCTTGTCCTCATAAAGGTCACGATATCTTCTGAAACAACATTATGGAAACCTTGACTAAAAGGCTATGGAGCAAAGTTGACCATTTCATCTGTATTGTACACTGCCCAGCACAAATAGGTCCATGAAAACATGCTTGATAATTAATGACTTCTTGGGCATTACTACTAAATATTTTCTCTCTAGTGGAAATTGGTTTGAATACTAAAAAGTGCATCTGCCAGTGATATTCTCACTTAAGTCGTCTTGTTATAGGATCTGGTAATAAAACACCTCTCTTGACTCTTGCTGAAGTGGAAGGACACACACTTTAAATTGCTGTACAGATCGATCACGTTTTAGGTCACAAATCTAACCTCAGTAAATTTAAAAGAATAGAAATTATTCCATAAATCTTCTTGGACCATCACGGAACAAAAGTTGAACTCAGTAACAACAGGAATCTGCAGACTCATATAAAAACATGGAAGCTAAATAACCTTATGCTGAATGATAGATGGATCAGAGACAAGATCAAGAAGGAAATTACCCAATTTTTATAACAAAATGATAATGAAGACACAAGTTATCAGAACCTCTGGGATATCGCAAAGGCAGTCCTAAGAGGAAAATTTATAGTATTGCAAGTCTTCCTCAAGAAAACGGAAAGAGAGGAAGTTAACAACTTAATGGAACTTCTCAAGCAACTGGAAAAGGAAAAACACTCCAATCCCAAACCCAGCAGAAGAAAAGAACCAAAATTAGAGCAGAATTAAATGAAACTGAAAACAAAAGGATTATACAACAGATCAACAAATCAAAAAGTCGGCTTTTTGAAAAGGTCAATAAGACAGACAAACCTTTGGCCAATCAAACCAAGAAAAAAAAGTAAAATCTCTAATATCATCAATCAGAAAAGGTAAAGATGAAATAATAACAGACCCCTTAGAAATTCAAACAATCCTTAATGAATATTACAAGAAACCTTCTTCTCAGAAATATGAAAATCTGAAGGAAATTGATCAATACTTGGATGCACACTACCTCCCAAGACTTAGCCAGAAGGAAGTGGAAATGTTGAACAGGTCTATATCAAGTTCTGAAATAGCATCAACTATACAAAATCTCCCTAAAAAGAAGAGCCCAGAACCAGATGGCTTCATGTCAGAATTCTACCAAACCTTCAAAGAGGAACTAGTACCTATACTACTTAACGTTTTCCAAAAGATAGAAAAAGACAGAATACTACCCAATACATTCTATGAAGCAAACATCACTTTGATACCCAAACTAGGAAAAGACCCAACAAAGAAAGAAAATTGCAGACCAATATCACTAATGAATATTGATGTGAAAATAGTCAACAAGATGCTAACAAACAGAATCCAGCAACACATCAAACAAATTATACACCACAACCAAGTGGGTTTTATCCCAGGATCTCAAGGCTGGTTCAACACATGTAAATCTACATATGTAATTTATCACATAAATAAATTAAAAAACAAAGATCACATGATTCTCTCAATTGATACAGAAAAAGCTTTTGATAACATTCAGCATCCTTTCATGATCAGGACACTTAAGAAAATTGGCCTAGAAGGGACATTTCTCAAAATGATAGAGGCCATCTACAGCAAACCCACAGCCAATATCATACTGAATGGAGTTAAATTGAAATCATTTCCACTCAGGAACCAGGAAAGGTTGCCCTTTGTCTCCATTGCTCTTTAACATTGTAATGGAAGTTTTAGCCATCACAATTAGGGAAGAAAAGGCAATCAAGGGTATCCATATAGGATCAGAAGAGATTAAACTTTCACTCTTAACAGATGACATGATTATATACCTGGAAAATACCAGGGATTCTACTATAAAACTCTTAGAAGTAATCAAGGAATACAGCAGCATCTCAGGTTACAAACCAACACTCATAAATCGGTAGCCTTTATATATACCAACAACAGTCAAACTGAATAAATAGTCAAGAACTTTATTCCACTTACAGTAGTGCCAAAGAAGATGACATATCTGGAAGTTTACCTAACAAAGGACATGAAAGACCTTTATAAAGAGAACTACAAAACTCTAAGAAAAGAAATAACTGATAATGTTATTGGAAAAACATACCATGCTCATGGTATGGGAAGAATTAACATTAACATAAATGTCCATACTACCCAAAGCAATATATAATTTTAATGCATCCCTATTATAGTTCCATTGTCATACTTTAAAGATCTAGAAATATAATACTTTGTTTTATATGGAATCAGAAAAAACTTCGAATAGCCAAGACATTATTACTCAGAAATAAAAACACGCTACCAGACATCAGACTATACTATAAATCCACAGTGATCAAAACAGCATGGTATTGGCACAAAAACAGACAGGTAGATGTATGGAACAGAATAGAGAACCAAGAGATAAACCCAGCTACTTACCATTATCTGATCTTTGACAAGCCAATTAAAAACACTGAGTGGGGAAAAGACTCCCTATTTAATAGTGCTAGGAGAACTGGCTGGCAACCTGCAGAAGACTGAAACTGGATCCACACCTTTCACCACTAAGATTGACTCTCATTGGATTAAAGATTTAAATTTAAGACATGAAACTATAAAAATACTAGAAGTGTAGGGAAAACACTTGAAGAAATTGGCCTGGGCGAAAATTTTATGCAGATAACCCCCTGGGCAATTGAAGCAACATCAAAAATACACTACTGGAACCTGTTTTAATTAGAAACCTTCTGCACAGCCAAAAGCACAGTAAGTAAAGCAAGTAGACAGCCCTCAGAATAGGAGAAGATATTTGCTGGTTATGTCTCTGACAAAGGTTTAATAACCAGAATCCACAGAGAATTCAAACAAGTCAGAAGAGGACAAGTCATCCCCTCTCAGGGTGGACAAGGGACTTGAAGAAAAATTTCTCTAAAGAAGACAGGCGCATGGCCTACAGATATATGAAAAAATGCTCACCATCCTTAATCATCAAAGAAATGCAAATCAAAACTATTTTGAGATATCATCTAACACCAGTAAGATTAGCCATATCACAAAATCCCTAAATCACAGATGCTGGCGTGGGTGTGGAACACTTCTACACTGCTGGCGGGATTGTAAACTAATACATTCCTTTTGGAAAGACATCTGGAGAACACTTAAAGAACTAAAAATAGACCTGCCATTTGATCCTATAATTCCTCTATTAGGTATATATCCAGAAGACCAAAAATCACACTACAATAAAGATATTTGTATCAGAATGTTCACTGCAGCCCAATTTATAATTGCTAGGTCATGGAAGAAGCCCAACAGCCCATTGATCCATGAATGGATCAATAAATTGTGGTATATGTACACCATGGAATACTATGCAGTCATAAAGAAAGATGGAGACTTTACCTCCTTCATGTTTACATGGATGGAGTTCAAAAATATTCTTCTTAGCAAAGTATCCCAAGAATGGAAGAAAAAGTATCCAATGTACTCAGCCCTACTATGAAACTAATTTATAGCTTTCATAGGAAAGCTATAACCCGATTTTAGGCCAGGAACATGGGGAGAGGGGAGAGGGAGGAGAGGGGAGGGTGGAGGATGGGTGGAGGGTGGATGATTGGCGGGATCATGCCTATAGTTCATCCTATAAGGGTATATGTGAATCTCTCTAAATGTAGAATATAAATGTCTTAATACAATAACTAAGAAAAAGACATAATGCTATGTTAACCAGTTGGATGAAAGTACTTCAAATTGTATACAGAAATAGTACACTGGACCCCATGATAGTATTAATGTACACTGTTATGATGTAATAAAAATAATAATTAAAAAAATAAAAAATAAAAAATACTTATCCTCAGTCCTAAAACTGTTATTTAATGTCTACTTGTATCCCTGACTTGCCCCCAAGCCAATTTGGGTTTAGGGGTACCAATTGAAGCTCAGTACTATGAAAGGTAACAGACTACATTTATTCCTTAAGTAGCTATACTGTATTCATTCTAAGTTAGTTTTTAATGTTATTAATTTTTTTCTTTAATGCTATTTCTTTCTGTCCATTTCCAACACTATAGCCTAATGGAATCTCTTTCTAGAATCACTGGCATGTAACAGCTCATCTTAATTCATCTAGCTCATCTAGCCAGGGTTTCACAGTGATTTCTCTAATAGTTCTAGTAATATCACAAACTTTTCCCTGTTGAAAACCTTTCAACATCAACCTACTATCTACAAAAGCTCTTCAGGTAAAATAAACTTGTTAGATTGAACTGGGTACAGTTATTTAATTAACATGCAAAAGGAGGTGAAAATGATAGCAAAAGGTTCAACAAGACTCAGAATCAAGTATGTATATAAAAGAATTTATCCTAGGGGCTCCACACCTATACCTCAGCAGCTAGGGCGCCAGCCACATACACTGGAACTGGCAGGTTTGAACCTGACCTGGGCCAACTAAAACAACAATGACAACAGCAACAAAAAAAATAGCTGGGCATTGTGGCAGGTGTCTGTAGTCCTAGCTACTTGGGAGGCGGAGGCAAGAGAATTGCTTAAGCCCAAGAGTTTAAGGTTGCTGTGAGCTGTGACACCATAGCACTCTACTGAGCGTGAAATAGTGAGACTCTGTCTCAAAAAAAAAAAAATTATCTTAGGAAGAGAGCTACATTTTGAACATGAAACAAATGGAATCAGATGGATAAGCATTCAGATATTATAGATAAGAAAGGCATAATAACAAAGGTATTTCATAGACAAGCTCTATTAGAGGAAACTTTTACTAAATAATCCATTATAGAACAAAGTCAGGCCAGGCACAGTCACTCACGTCTGTAATCTTAGCACTCTGGGAGTCTGAGGTGGGTGGACTGCCTGAGTGCAAAGGTTCCAGACCAGCCTGAGCCAGAGGGAGATCCCATCTCTAAAACAGTCGGGCATTGTAGTGGGCACCTGTAGTCCCAGCTACCTGGGAGGCAAAGGCAAGAGAATCGCTTATGCCCAAGAGTTTCAGGTTGCTGTGAGCTGTGACGCCATGCACTCTAGCAAGGGCACCAAAGTAAGACTGTCTCAAAAAAAAAAAGAAAGGAAGGAAGGAAAAAAAACAAAGTTTAAAAAAATGTTGATTAATAACATTGTTAATAAAAATCCCAACCACATGCTATAATCATAATCTTTTAATCTTTAATGATAATGATTTTTTGAAAAAGGTTAAAACTTCAATAAACAATACTAAACTTAAACTCATAGGACTGGACAATACTTAAGAGATTTATTTTGAATTAGTAACAGTATCTTTTCTGTCATAAAATAATATCTACTGTGAAAAATGTAGTCCCTTGATGACTGGTACCAGATTAATAAACTGAATTAAAAGAAAAAATAATTTTCTCTAAAAAGTTCTTAAATATTCTTTTCATTGATGGTGTTAAATTCTCAACAATATAAGCAATTCAAAGAAAATATAAGAAGACTTCTAAAACACTACCTTTTATATCACAGAAATAGGAAAGCTAGATGACTCATTTTAGGAGAATTTGCTTTTAAACAAATTAAGACATTTTTCCCCTTGATTTATAGAGGAATGCTTAGAAAATAAGTCACAGTACTTACAGAACACATGTCTGTGCCTCTGGCTTCAATTACATAAGGACCAAGGCACTCAGATATTAGACCAACATATAGGAGATTAATTTCTCCTGCATCATCAATAAAGCCTCATTTTCTCACAATCAAGAGTACATGAATTCAAAATATCAAACCACTCATTGTATAAATTTGTCATACACACTTAGGAAAATAAATTGATATTATAATAAGGCTAAAAATAAACATATCCTTTGACATACAAATTCCATATTAAAGTATGTCCTAAAAAGGTAAAGATACACGTTTTTCCTTGCAATTACTAGCAGTGTTTCTGTAAATATACTCTATGAGCGTTTCTATAAGTATAAGTGTAGGTAGTCTAATGACAGTTTATTTATAGCTGCTGGGAGAATGGGGACCGAAGATCTCATTCTTGGCAAAGGAAAGCACCCCAAGAAAAAAAAGAAAACAAAAAAGTAAGCTGAGGGAGTTGGAACAAAGAAAAGTCAGCTAGTTTACATTTAAGCTAGCCATTGCTAGCAAGCTTCTTGCCTTTTCTGAAATTCTAGCCTATTAGGGATACAGCTGGTAAACACCCTGCTGGGTCTGTGAGCACTCTGAGGAGAATAATGGTCATAGAAGAGGCTATGACAATGTCCTAGGAAAAGATACTTCTTCTAGGGTGTTTCCCAAATTAACCAGGCTAAGGAGATACCCATTGCGGAGATTTGCATTTGCCTGGGGCAGAGACCAAGGGAGTAGTAATTCAAACTCTGAGATATGGGCAGAAGAGCTTATATCCCTTATCACAGAGGAAAATCCTCTGTGGTGGCGATGGGAGGAAAATGCCTCCCTCCCACTGATGCCTCAGAGATCAACACTGGTGGTGTTTTACTCCACAGAGAACTAGCCGATCTTAACACCTCCCTAGAAATCTGTGAGTGTGACCTCAAGCAGGAGGCTCTCCCAATACAAGGCTCAGATTTCAGATTTCTGAAGGCTACCCTTAAGGTTAATAATAACAACAATAAGAGCTAATATGATCAATCCCAGAAACTGCTGAGGTCTTCCTTCCCTCCCTCATCTTACCCTCTAGGCAAACAGACTTCAATAAAGTCAGAGAGGAGCAAACACTCTGGGCCATTGCTGGAATCCCACAACGGGCAATGGATCCCTGACCTCTGACTTTTAATTCTACTCTATGTCTCTTGTCTTTCTTTACCATGGCTTCTAACTCTGTATTTCTTCAGTCGATTGCCACCAGTTTCCACAAGTCTCAGTGGATGTTGCTCTTGGGACAGGACCCCCATATATAGCAGTACATTAGTAATAGTTAAAATCAGGAGAAAAATCTCTTGTGAACAGTAGTGGAAAGAAATAAATTGTGGCTTATTTATACAATGGAATATCATACAGCAATAAAAATGAATGAATTACAATTATACCATGAATGAATCTTAGGACTATAACAGTAAGAGGTAAAAAAGCAAATCTCATGAGAATATATACAATATGATTTCATTCATACAAGGTCAAGAATACAAATTTGATCATTCAGGGATAAATGTATGTGTCAGAACTCTAAAGAAAAGAGAATGATAAACACAAGATTTATGTCATTGATTACTTCTAAACAGAGAAGGAAAGTTATAGGATAAGAAGGAATACACAGTAGATCTCAAAAATAGTGATTATATTTTTTCCTAAACTGTGGTGGTAACATAAGGTTTCATTATACAGTGATTCTTCACACTTTACACATTATGTAAATATTCTTTGGTAATTCCGTCATATTTAATAGGAACAATTTTTAAAAGACAAAATGAACAGATGAAAAAGTTGTATTTTCAGAGACTTAAATTTTCCCAAGTCTAGTACATATGGTAGCAAGTCTCATACTGCAAGGAACAGTTATATTCAAGCTACCTCAGGTAACCAGGGAGTATAATAAGGATACCAAAAGAAAGAAAAATGACAAGACTCAATAGCAGCAAAACTTAACAGAGAACTAGAACGGTACCAACTGTGGTCTAATAGGAACCCTGTGACATGGCTGTCACTCTGACTCCTTGGAAATGAACATCTCTTGATCCCTAATCATTCTCATATTCTTCTCTTTCTCCATGTATCTATGAGTTTGGATGTGGCCATCCACAGAGATTGGTAAAGCTGGAACTATTTCCAGCAACATTCTCTAAAAGGCACGGTCAACTCTCAAAACACCATAGATAATCCTCCAGTAAAACAGTCCTAACTCACAACACTAGAAATAATTATTTAGAATAATGACTTTTACATTTGTATGTGTTATATATTTTCTTCTTTTCAAGGAAAGGTTGCTCTCATATGGTATATAGAAAGTATGTGTGACTATCCCAACTAATTTTATCCCTAATCAATCTGAAAAGTTTTACTATTAAAACCAAAATATTTTTATATAATATATTTTAAATAATATATTCACAAATACACTAAAGCACAGAATTAGATTACATTAAAAACATTTACCTAGGCTCAGCACCTGTGGCTCAATTGGCTAAGGCGCCAGCCACGTACACCTAAAGTGGCGGGTTCGAATCCCCAGCCCGGGCCGCCAAACAACAATGATGGCTGCAACCAAAAAATGGCCGGGCGTTGTGGCGGGCGCCTGTGGTCCCAGCTACTTGGGAGGTGGAGGCAGGAGACTCGCTTGAGCCCAGGAGTTGGAGG
>CAUYQV010190553.1:0-12048 GCA_963574575.1 Galagoides demidoff | reverse complement strand
ATGGCATCACAGCTCACAGCAACCTCCAACTAACTCCTGGGGTCAAGCGAGTCTCCTGCCTCCGCCTCCCAAGTAGCTGGGACCACAGGCGCCCGCCACAATGCCTGGCTATTTTTTGGTTGCAGCCATCATTGTTGTTTGTCGGCCCGGGCTGGGGATTCGAGCCCGCCACCCTAGGTGCACGTGGCTGGCGCCTTAGCCGATTGAGCCACAGGCGCCGAGCCCCCAGTCTTTTTTTTTCTAAGGATGGTCTTTTGTTTGGTATATGTGGTTAAAATTTTAGCATCTTAAAGCTTAAGAAAACGATGATGATCTGTGGGTAAGTTTAAAAACAGAATAAGGAAATAGATATTATTAAGTTTAAGTTCCAGCAAAGGATTCAACAAACATACAGGGCTTCAAACTTAAGAGCCCTCATGGTCTTGGAATTCCTTTCCGTGGTATGCTATTACTTACCTGTCGGCGGGGAAATGTATTAGTTATCAAAGTATAAAAGTTTTAGGGGCCATGGCAATACATCATTCCATTCTGTTTCTTCTTTCAGGCGTCATACAATGATGACAATGCGGTGGGTGCTCAGTAAAGAACTTTTGGATGATTTTTATAGCGTCCATGTCATCTTCAAGGTTAACACCCGGTAGAGTCTTCATAACAGGTAACCTAACCCAGACTCTGCAAGGGCCTAGTCTGGGCAGGGCTTCACATTCCTGGAAACTTGGTTCAGTAATCAAAGGCAATTTCAAAGTACTTCCATTGGCTGACGAACATTAAAGAGAATTAAACTTGTAACCCATAATAGTACTTCTTAAAATCTCCTTGGCGCTTTCCTCTTTTCTTTTTCTTTCTTTCCTTCCTTCCTCCTGCGCAGCTGACTGAAAGCTCCAACCTCAAAATCGCCCCCAAACATTCCCTCTGAACTTGATTGGCTGTGGTTCTTGGTTTTGCTTTTCTTCACCGCTCCTTCAAGGTCGCAAAGCTCTGGGGCACCTTGGCATGCTTGTTTCTTCAGCTCACCCCTCCTCCCCTCAAGCTTGACTCTGTGGGCACCATGAACACTCAGAAATGGAGTTGGCATACTGAGTCGCTCTCTGGGAGGGAGGCTCGGGAGTTGGGGGTGCAGGGAGAAGGAGTGGAGAGGGTGGGAGATCACGAATGCTTATGATGTAGTGTTCTGTTATTCTCATTACGTGATGAAATTCTAGTCTATCATTTCTTTGGGGTGGGCTCTATGAAGCAACTTCGGAAAAAATATGTGGCAATCATAAGGGTAGAATGATGAGATTTTCTACCACCCACCCACCTTTAGAGTTTCACTTTGAAAACATGATAATCCTGATGGAATCGGTCTGACCTTTTGATTTTACAATGCAAAGGTCTTCTGGCCATTGAAACTGTAAACACAAAGTATGTCCTCTTAAAGGTAACAGAAACTTTAATTGTTCTCTCCTACTTTTCTGTATAAACTGGTGTGGAAATCTGACTCTAGTCACTTTTGTGTTATCTGACATGCGTGCTATTTCTGATAATGCTTGCCAAACATTAAAATCATGTTCTCTCTCTTCTATACTGATACAGAGGGAACCTTTTGTTGGAAAGATTGTTTCATTTCTCTAACATTATCATGACCTTCACAAAACCAGTTTCGCCTACTTAGCTATATTTTTTATTTTCTCTCTTCCCGTCAGTCCAAGTAATACCCAAAGTGCATTACTTGTAGCTGAGAGTCAACTTAGGAGACACCCGATACCACTTAGTTCCCCTACAAATGGATGACCACTGAAACTTTTGGCAGGTTTTTTTTTGGTTTTTTGTTTTTTTGGCCAGGTTGGGTTTGAACCCACCACCTCCTGCATATGGGGCCGGCGCCCTACTCCTTGAGACACAGGTGCTGCCTGACCACTGAAACTTTTTGCAGGTTTTTTTTTTTTTTTTTTTTTTTGTCCGGGGCTGGGTTTGAACCCGCCACCTCCAAAATATGGGGCCAGCGCCCTACTCCTTTGAGCCACAGGCACTGCCCACACACCTGGGTTTAAGTGATGCTCCTGCCTCAGCCTCCTAAGTAGATGGACTGACAGGCATCCACTACAAGGCCTGGCTAATTTTCTCTATTTTTACTAGAGATGGAGTCTCACTCTTGCTCAGGCTGGTCTTGAATCCTGAGCTCAAAGTAATCTTCCCACCTCAGCCTCCCAGAGTGTTGGTGGTACTGGAATTTCTTCCTCAATAGGTCCTTGGTCTTGGGGATTCGAGGAATGAACCCACAGACCAGAGATCAGCAGCAAGACAGGATTTTATTAGAACTTAGAAAGGGGGTGGCACTGTGGCTCAGTGAGTCAGGCGCCAGCTCCATATACCCAGGGTGGCGGGTTCAAACCCAGCCCCGGCCAAACTGCAACAAAAAAATAGTGGGGTGTCATGACCTGTAGTCCCAGCTACTGGGGAGGCTGAGGCAAGAGAATCGCTTAAGCCCAGAGGTTGCTGTGAGCTGTGACTCCACGGCACTCTACCAAGAGCTACAAAGTGAGACTCTGTCTCTAAAAAAAAAAAAGTTAGAAAGGAATAAAGAAGTAAAAGGCACCAGAGCTTCTGGCAGGGGAAAAGAACTCTGTACGTGGGCTCTTTACAAGGGGTATAGGTCTGGAGAATTACACTTGGCCAGGACGTGGCAAATGGAAACACGTTTTCAACATTAATGAGTATTAAGGACAAAGGAATTAATGCCGTCCCTCCAGCTCAGGGCAAAAGGTCAGGGTGTTCCCTTCATGAATTTGCCCAAGCCTAGGAAAACTGGGGTCCTCTGTCTGGGGATCCTGCATCACTGGGATTATGGGCATGAACCACTGTGCCCCCTCTGTGTGCAGCTGTGAGAGAGTCAGAAATGACAGAGGGACAGTAGGACAGGAGCCAACCAGTGCATCTGAGGATGTCAGGGCGTGGGGTGTGGAGCTGCCACCCACTCACTCGATTGCTTCAACCACAGACCAAGGGGTCGGCCCTGATTTCTCCCTCTTTCCATCAACCACCATATCCATTTGACTCTGCCCTCCATCCACATTCCCAATCCATTCGCTGGTTCTGTTTTCAGCACTTCTACCCTGGTTGAAGCCATCAGGCAGAAGCCTCTTAGCTGGTCTCTCCGTCCCTTCTCTTGTCCTTGCCACAGCGACTGGTGTGATCTTTTTTTAAAACTATAAATCATAACATCACTTGCCGGTCCTCAAATGGCTCTCCACCATATTTAAAACAGAACCTGAACTCCTCCCCTGACCTCAGGCATCACCTGGCACATCTCTGCCTCTGCTCACTGGCTTTCTTTCACTTCCCACAACACACCAAACCAGTGGAAATGGACTTCCCGGTGTTTTCCTGAGCCTCCTTCCCAGGCGCTCAGTGGCACAGTTCCTGCCGGAGACGACTTTCCTACTTGCTCTAAGGCAGCCACCTAGTTGCTCTATGTCACCTGCTGTGTTTTTTTCTTAGTACAACACTTATAATTGTTTCTTCTGTGTGTATATATGTGTATGTTTTCAACTGCTCAAACTTTTGTTGAATGAATGGAATAGTAAACTACTCTTTCATTTCACAGCTGAAAGACAGGAAATACTGATCAGGGACTAAACTTTTTTTTTTTTTTGAGACACAGTCTCACTCTGTTGCCCAAAGGGTTGTGGCATCAGCCTTGCTCACAGCAACCTCAAACTCTTGGGCTCCAGTGAACTTCCTCCCTCAGCCTTCTGCATGGCTGGGACTTATTTTTTCTTTGGAGGAAGAAGGAAGAGGTGCCTGCCATAACACCAAGTTGATTTTTCTATCTTTTTAGTAGAAATGGGGTCTCTTGGCTTGACGCCTGTGGCTCACGTGGCTAAGGTGCCAGCCACGTACACCTAAGGTGGGGTTCAGATCCAGCCTGGGCCCACCAAACAACAATAATGGCGGCAACCAAAAAATAGCTGGGCATCGTGGCGGGTGCCTATGGTCCCAGCTACTTGGGAGGCTGAGGCAGGAGACCCGCTTGAACCCAGGAGTTGGAGGTTGCTGTGAGCTGTGATGCCATGGCACTCTACCCAGGAGGACAGCTTGAGGCTCTGTCTCAAAAAAAAAAAAAGAAATCAGGTCTCTCTCTTGCTCTGGCTGGTCAAGCTGTCCTCCCACTTCAGCCTCCCAGAGTGCTAGGATTATGGGTGTGAGCCACTGCACCTGACCAGGGATTAAGATTCTTACAACTTTCTTTCTTTCTTTCTTTCTTTTTTTTTTTTTTTTTTAGACGGAACCTCAATCTATCCCCCTGGGTAGAGTGCCATGGCATCACAGCTCACAGCAACCTCCAACTCCTGGGCTCAAGCGAGTCTCCTGCCTCTGCCTCCCAAGGAGCTGGGACCACAGGCGCCCGCCACAACGCCCAGCCATTTTTTGATTGCAGCCATCATTGTTGTTTGGCGGGCCCGGGCTGGGGATTCGAACCCGCCACCTTAGGTGTACGTGGCTGGCACCTTGGCCAATTGAGCCACAGGCACCAAGCCGATAATATTATTTTTTACTAAATTTTGGGGTCTATTTTGGTGGAAATTGAATTCTAAATCAGCCTCTTTTTAAAACAATTGTTTAAAAGCATTTGGAATTTATATCTTTTTGTACGTAACTTTAACTTCTGCATTTAAAGTTACTGTCTGGGTCTAATTATTTTATGTTTTTAGCCTTTGGTCACAATGATGTAATGGTTCCACGAGTACCCGAGCTCCAAATTATTAATAAGTGGTTTATCATCTGCTCAGCAATTGTCTCAGTATTAGGGAAAGAATAATTTTTCTTTAAACTCATAGCATTTGTATTGTGGTCACTAGACTGAAAGCCGCTTTCTCTTTAAGTTAGTCTGATTTGGAGATAATAGTAATAAGATGACATGCATTCTATGATGAGGAAAGGTGAAATTTTCATTCCTGGGTTAGAAAGAAAAATTATTCCAAGTCCAGTAAACGAGATTTTCATGTTTTTATCTCTCATAATACTGGTTTTATTTTTACCTGGGAAAATCGCTACCAAAATATTAACAATGAATGTTCCACTTCAGCTTTGATCAAGAGGTGTTTTGACATTCTGAATTTGTGGACGAAATTTTAAAAAACGTTACTGTTGGGAGCAAAACGTAAGTCCATTCCACATCCACACCTTTTCTCTGCAGAGTGATCCATTTTGCAGCTGTGCAATTGCTTACGACCCTCAGTTCCCATTCCACAGGCCGGTAATTAATGTAGCTGGGCAATTTCTTCCTGACGCCACAATCTGTTGATACAGCTATGAAAACTGGCTGAGGACCTGTGATAAGGTTGCCACCGTGACTCCATCTGACTGCAGGGTGGGAGCAACGCAGGACAAAGGAAAACTGTAAGATAAAAACTGCACATTTTTTTATTTTGAGTTTTTCCAAATTAGATTCTGATTTTCTCCGGTGCCAGTGGAGAGGCCACAAACATTTATTTAATCTTTAGAAGTCAGACAAAAAACCTCATGAAATATCAAAAGAGGAAGCCAAAGTTACTCTCTTCCCCAAATGTGAGCTAGGTTAGGCTGCATGCTGTGTTCTGAACATTGGCTTCCCTCTAAAATTCTCCTGTTGAAATCCTAACCCCCAAGGGAGTGATGTTAGGGGCTGGAGACTTTGAGAGATGAGTAACTGGCCATGAGGACTCTGCCTTCACTAACGGGATTAGTGTTTTTATGGAAAAGATTCCGGAGAGACCCTCACTCCTTCCACTTTCAGAAGGCGCTGTTCACATACAGCAAGACAAGGGGTAGGTTCACACTAGATGCAGAATCTATTGGCACTTTGATCTTGCATGTCCACCCCTTAGAAGTTTGAGAAACACATTTGTATTGTTTCTAAGCCACCTACTTCATGTTCTCTTTGCTGCTGTCCAAGTCCCCTAAATGGCCTAAGATGCTGCCCTAAACCTGGCTTAGATTAGGGAAGTTGAATGTATCTGTTGAATCCTGACCAGAAAGTCTCATTGGAATGGAAAGGTTTAAAAATGTAATTTTTAAAGTCATGTTGGATACGTTGACCCCTCTAAAAACATCTCTTTTCCCAGTCCACTTTTTGTCAAGAATGGATGAGCTCATTGCTGTGCTATAAGACTAATACCAAGACATTGTGTGCACGAATTCTGAGTCCCTGGGAGACCAGCAGCCACTGATTATAGACACTGTCCAACACTCTCCTGAGAGATTGGTACTGTCTGCAACTACCCTGATGCTTAAACACAAATGCCAAAAAATACAAGAGATTGCAACCACAGTCTTTTAATTATAGTGCTATCTTTTAATGTGAGAGAAGAAGAGGAGCACATTCTTGGCCGTTAGATATAACTGAATAGAAAAACAGTGCATCACTTAGAGAGTCATTTTAGAGGAAGCAATTTTTCTCCTGCATTTGAGAGAGGGAGGGAGAGAGAGAGAACAAGAGAGAGTGTGTGCACGAGCACAAGTGTGTGTGTTTCTGTGTGTACACGTGCAGGTGCATATCAGCACACAGACTTCAGTATTTTAAAGAATATAGGTTACCATGGTGAGGAATGGATATGAAAACAAAGGCGAGGTAATGGTTCTGAAGCATTTCGTATCATATCTTTTTAAGGTCCAAGCTTTGAATATCACCTCACACACACACTGATGCCATGTTTATTTGAAAGCAGGATGGTGGTAGGGAACACAGAGTAGACTTCAGCCATGCCTGGATTTAAATCCCCTGTCATTCTTTAGCTGAGATATTTTATGCAAAGTTCCTCAATCTGCTTGATCTTTAGTTTTCTCATTGATAAAAATAGGAATGCCACCTTTCTTTCAGGATTGTTGTAAAACTTCAAACAGAATTGTGGAGCATCTAGCAAAGACTGGCAAAGAGGAGCTGTCCAGAGACCCCTCTTCTTTTTCCATTGGAACCACAGTTTAGTCTGGACTAATGAAATCGTACTGCAGAGAATTATCATAATCTTTACCACTAGGCTCATGGCTGGGAAGAGGAAATGGCATAATTTGTTTGCTCTTGAAAATATACAAATGGAAACTAATGGTTCCCAAGACTTAACCCTTTCAGACAAGTTGTTTTTGGGTGCTGAAGAACAAGATCCTAATTCTTCAGATCTACACTCCTTTCTGTTTCTCCCCCAAATCACAGCATTCCTTGCCCTGGAAAAATACTGCAAAAGGTGAAGTTTCTAATTCTTCCATAGCCGTTTGATTGACAAGTTTGGATCAGGATTGTGTAGATTAAAACTAGCATTTCATAGTTGGAAGAGATGTGATAGAGCATAGCTTAAATTGTAAGGTACAGTAAAATAATTTGAAAAACCTGGGGGAGGGGGGAAGTGGAGGGGAGGGAAGGAGGGTGGATGGGTAGAGGGAGGGGAGGGGGATTGGAGGGATCACCTCTATGGTTTGTCTTACAAGGGTACAAGTGAATCTTTCTAAAAGTAGAGTATAAACGTCTTAACAGAATAACTAAGAAAATGACATAAAGGCTATGTTAACCAGTTTGATGAAAATATTTCAAATTGTATATGAAAATACCACACTGTACTCCATGATTGCATTAATGTACACAGTTATCATTTAAAAAAAAAAAGAAAGAAAAACCTGGTAAAAATGGAGATTTGCAGAGCTTTTGCCAAAAGATTCTGATTCTGAAAGTATAGGTTGCTGCATTTAAAAAAAATTATATTTTATTGTAATAAGAGCATAACACAAAATCTACCATCCTAACAAAATTTTAAGTGTGTAATGCAAAATTTTTGACTACAGCTACACCACGTTTCTACATTTTTTTTTTTTTACAGTGATCCCAGCTCACTGTAACCTCAAACGCCTGGGCTCAAGTGATCCTTCCACTTAGCTTCCCCAATTTCTGGATTTATAGGTGTAAGCCACCACACCCAGCCAGAAGTTTATAAACTAGTAAGCAAAGGGTGTGTGTAGAGTGAAAGGTGGGTGAGACAGCTGTAAACTCACAGTGACATGAGGGAAGTATGTGGAAAGCTTCAGCCTTTAGAGGAGAGAGAACCTAATGCTAACCGCCTCAAGAGAATAGCTACTTTCAGCAAAACAAAACAAAAAAGAAAAACTAGTTACAGAGACTGCTAATTGTCTAGACCAATGCTCTGTTGACAAGAGACCCTTCAATTTTATCTACTTAGAATAAAGGCTATATACTGCAATGAGGTGTGGCCACATGATGTAGTTCCACCTGATGAGAAGTTAAAACAGAAATGTCATGTAGCAATTTCCAGAACACCTTCTTAAGATATAGCTCATATACTTAATATCTTTGTCTCTATCTCTTCCCTCTTTTCTTTCTGTTGGGTGGAATGCAGACTGATGGCAGGATCTTTAGCAGCCATGATGGCCCATGAGGAGCACACAAGGGTGGTAAGGAAACAAGATAAAAGTAGCCCTAGTGATCATATGCCACTGTAACAGCTCTGCACTGCTCATCTCCAGATGGTGTTCATCACAGAAAGACAGACCACTATCGAAGTTAAGAAACATTTAGTTTGGGTTTCTGTTATTTGCCACTGAACTTAGTCCTAAGTGATAAAAATCTGTATTGAGAATGGTTACCTCATTATCACTCTGTTTAAAAAGTGTCATTGCATAGAGCAGGTATAACTATTAACAAATGTGCTTTGATCTCCTATTTTAAAACTAATACATTATTAGTATGCATGCAAATATATGTACAATTATGCCTCGCAAACTCATTTTAGGAGAAAATATTAGTCAGAGTAGCATTAATAGATTTTCCTTTGGAACTGTGTTGACCAGTGGTCATGGGAGAAGCAGTAACACCCAGTTTCAAGGTATAGCAGTGAACATCAGGTCATTTAGAAGAATTGGTATCATCAAATACACGAGGAACTGTGGTGCAAGCTTGACATCCAGGATCTGTGGTGGATGGGATCTGATTGTCCACCCTTCCCTTGTTTCTACCCGTCTTCCAAGCCTGCTGCTCCTCTCTTCCCAAGGATGCTCTGAGCTTCCCAGCATCCCCCCATAGATCATTTTTATCTAACCTTCTCCGAGAGGCCTTCCATGATGATTCTACATAAATAAAGCCTGCTAAAACTCCCTGTCCTTATCAGCCACATTTAGTAAGAAGGGGTTTGAACTTTGAAAGATTGAAATATGTTTCCAGGAATTTGGGGAAATAATGCCCAACACACTTTCAAAAAAAGGGAAGATGAGAATCAGTACTGTCACTGGAGTTAACAGAGCACAGGGAGAGTAGGGCTGGGGCCCAAATTTAGGACTAAAGTGAAAAACCATAGGTAGCTTTCCAAGGACCTGGTAAATGCCTTTCTTGGCCTAGATGTGGACCACTAACATGGCAGAGCTGGTGTAAGGTCAAGTTAGAATCCATACACTAGGGCCATGTGAGTAATGGAATCTCAGCAGAGGGAGGCTGGAGAGAAAGTCATTGCTTGCATCTTGGTAATTATATATAATAATTTAATGTTCTCTGCTGGGATAGCTGAAGAATTCAATAAAGTTTGCATAAGATAAAGAATGCTACAAAAGAGCGAGAGTTTTCTCGTCTTTTCCTATTTCCACTCCCACCACATTCAGTCAGAATCGGTTAACAAAAAATAGGAGACAGGAATTGGGTGCAGGCAGGTGAGGGGAGCACAGCCATCCTGTTCACCTCCCTCTAACCCAGTGGTTCTCAACCTTCCTAATGCCGCGACCCTTTAGTACAGTCCCTCATGTTGTGGTGACCCCCAACCATAAAATTACTTTCGTTGCTACTGCGTAACTGTAATTTTGCTACTGTTATAAATTGTAGTATAAATATCTGATATGCAGGATGTATTTAGGCGACCCTTGTGAAAGGGTCATTCAACCCCCAAAGGGGTCGCTACCCACAGGTTGAGAACCTCTGCTCTAACCTTTACCCTGAAGCCATCCTCAACACGGCCAAGGGAAAAGAGTTTAACTTTATATAAAATTAGTGAGATTATACATAACCAGCCATTCTGGTTTCCGAATTGGGGCTATGTTAATGTCTTAAAGTGGTTGTAGAACTTCTATGAACAACTACCTTTAACAACTGACCATCCAGGTTTATATCCAGGTAAAAGAGTAGAAAGAAGAAAACATGCGACCTGTATGATTATTCCCTGAGTACCGCTTGTCCAAGTCCTCAGGACTTTTAAAAGGCTGCGAATGTTAAGCACCCATTGAAGCAGGGGATACGTTCTTCCTCACTTGGGTCATTTTTCTGTGATTCAGCTTCATCTGAGGGATCTTTGGTATCATCTTGTTCTGATTTTTTTTCCATCGCATGAAAATGCATACTAAAAATTGAACATTCTCAGCTACTTTATTGGGGGCTGAAAACTACTGTACTCTGTAGGATAATTACCTCTTCAAAGAGATCCTCAGAAGGACAACTTTAATAACAAGTAATTTTGCCAAGGTAGGAATTTCTGGCAAAAGAGAGAAGGTGTTTTACATGTGTAATAAATACATGCTCCAAAAGTGCTATGTAGAACATTTCATATATGATTTGGCCACATCAGGAACTCAGAATTTGTTTATAAATTCATAAATAAATTGCCCTGGACCTATCTATATTGGCAGGAAACCCTCGTGCCTTCTCAAGTGAATTTAAACATCCATGTTCACCTGTTTCTCACTGAAGCTCCCAGGATATTTCACCTTACTGGTCATTTACATTTTATCAACTTTTTAAAAATGTGAAAGTGAAAACAAGTATTCCCCAGATGACCAATTTAGCTCTTTGAAGAGTGAAAATTGTGCTTTCCATAAGCTTTATAAAGATCCCAGGTTTCAATATTAAATAATCGGCAGTTTGTCTTAAAAATTACAGGGTGTGATAAAAAACAGTATTTTGTTAGCTGAACTGGACCCAATGTCATGGGAGGAAAAATGAATAACATAATAATTGGCTGAAGCAATATTTTATCAATTTATTTTCTTTACAAATATCACTGAACCAGTTAACTATTGCTTTGACTTGATCTAAGTGCTCCATTTCCTCCACCTTGAAATACCAACGATACGAAGCAGTGGGATTATTTACATACAGATGTTTAATCAGATGATCAACAAATTTATTAAAAGAAGATCTGCTGAAAAAGTACATTCAGGATATAATATAAATATATATATATTTTGTGTGTGTGTGTGTGTGAAAGAGAAGGTTTATACCCTTTGCTTCAGTCTGAGTATCAAACATGGTTGAACTTATTGTAATGTGTTCCTAAATCTGAATACTCGATCTGATCACGCATCCTAAACACCATCTACCATTAGATAATATAACTCTTTCTGACAAACCAATCTCATACTCCATAATGTGTTTCATACCACATGTCATTCTGTGCTTGATTTTTAAAAGTGTCACATTTTTGGAAAACTCACAGGATAATACGTTAGAAAGAATGGGTAGAAAAAGGAAAATGTCCAAGAATGCCAGTGCTAATCTAGTTTGTATAATATAACCTTCAGTGAAATGTGCATCAAGTCCCTTCTGAGAAGAAGTTGGCATAAATCAAACAAGTATGGTTTAAACATTCATTTTTCAGTTATTCAACATACCAACTGTATTTTGTGTAGGAAACAGGGTTGGCTACCATGTTGCCAAGGGTTAAAAAAAAAAGTTGAGCTTTCCAGAGGAGGTGGAATTTGAGATAAAATACATACGATGCAGAAATCCCTACTATTAAATATTGATTTACTACTCCTTAGAATTTTTCCCCTTAATGTTTTACAATTTCAACACTTTTGATGCCTAATGTACATCTGTTTCCTAAGTATCCTAGAAATTGTATTAGTTACAGAAGACTAATGTGGAGAAGACTATTTTGCATCTCTCTCTTTCTCTTTTAAAAAATATCTTCAGGCTCGGTGCCTGTGGCTCAATCTGCTAAGGCATCAGCCACATACACCTAAGGTGGCGGGTTCAAATCCCCAGCCTGGGCCCGCCAAACAACAATGATGGCTGCAACCAAAAAATGGCCGGGCATTGTGGCGGGC
>CAUYQV010190552.1:0-14445 GCA_963574575.1 Galagoides demidoff | reverse complement strand
CATCTACTACTTTGTGAGTCACGTCCTAGGGAACGAGGAAGAACCACCGTGTGTGCACATGCAGGTAGTTAGTTATGAACTGGGCTCACTGAGCCAGCACACGTGTGCACACGCACATATACACGCATCAGTTAGGAACCCGCACCACGTGTGCACACGCACGTACACAAGCACTAGGCATGAACTTGTGTCATGGACGTTTCTGATAACAGATATAACTTTATAAGAGACACTGCTGATTCTCACAGAATGTCTGAAGTTAGAAGAAACCTCACAGATTATCGTATCTGAACCTCTCACCTTCCAACTGAGAGCATTGAGAAACACAGTTGGCAATAGCTCTTAATTCAGAATGTCTTACCTGAAGGTCCCTTTGGTCTTTTTTATTTTCCAAGCTAGGGTTTTTCATAATAAATTCATTCAGAACTCTAAAAGGGCCAAAGAGAAAAACATAAACAGCGCATATTAGTCTAAAGTAAATGATGCAATGAATTTTTTCACAATGTGTAAGTACTTGTGTGGCTTCAGTTTCTATTTTGAGTTTTCAGTGTCTGTGCACATCCTGCAACTGAATGGAAAGGCACACACACAGGTGAGACAGAGGCAGACGATGCTCGGATGCTCACAGCAGCTCCACTGAGAGCCCCAGAGCAGCAGAGGGGGAGCCGGTGTGGTACCCACACCATGGAGACTGGACAGCAATAAGAATGAACAGACCGTAGCCATGACAATCACACGGTCAAGCTCAAATGTGCTGAGTGAGAGAAGTCAGGCATCAGGTAAGATACTGACATATACTGACAGTTCACAAACACAAGGCCAAATCTGTAGAGGACGCCAAGGGTCAGGCGACCTCTGAGCAAGATGATTTACAGCTGAGGGGTGGACGCTCGGGTGACTTGTTCACAGGAGCTCCTTACGGAGAAGGAGCCCATGCCTTCAGCACGTAGTCATTGTTAATTACTCCCCTCACCTGTATTATTCCGTCTCAATAAAAGGCTAGTGCGGAGGTTGCTTGGGGCTACCCAGAAAGTAAGGGCTAGCCGGCCTTCCACAAGCTTGTACTTCTAATCTGTGTCATGCCTGGTTCCTTCTTGCAGGGATCAAGACCAGGGCCATAGGGGCCTGATGGGTCGTGACACAAATCCATCGTGCTGTCAGCACAAGGGTTATCTTTGAGGAAATGAAAGCAACTGAAAGGGGTCCAGAGATGACACGTGATGTTTTATTTCTTAGTCTGGGTTTATGATTATGTAGTTGGCATGTTTTCTTTTTATACACTTTATATTTACAGAATTGTGTACTAATTATTTTTGTCTGGTTTTTTTTTGTTTTTTTTTTTTGTAGTTTTTGGCTGGGGCTGGGTTTGAACCTGCCACTTCTGGCATATGGGGCCAGTGCCCTACTCCTTTGAGCCACAGGCGCCACCCCTATTTTTATGTTTTCTTATGTGTTTTAAATAGCAACAAAAAAATTGACAAAATCCATTTTTTTTTTTTAAGAGATATGGCCTTGCTTTGTTGCCTGGCTGGATCACAGTGCTGTGATCATAGCTCACTGCAGCCTCCTGGGCTCAGGGGCTCCTCCTGCCTCAGCCTCCCGAGCAGCTGGGAGCACAGCCACGTGCCCTGGCATGCCTGGTGAATCTTTTGTTAATTTTTTTTTTTTTTAAAGAGACTTGGTATGTTACTCAGCTTCCACCAATAATAAATTTTAACACAGAAATGATTCTTGCCATATGTAAGATTAAAAATGCTTCATAAAGAAACAGTCCCCATTCCTATTGTCTGCTGAGACTCTACTCACTATTGACTTTGGTCCGGTCTTTGATAAGGTAAATTATATACCAATTACTACTGAAGACCAAACTTCACATCCGTTTCTACTTTGTAAGGAAGAAATGTTAGAGGATCAGTAGATTAGTTGACCAAAAAGGCAAACCAATTTAAATTTTAAAAGGAAATTAAGTTTCTAGTATGACTGAGAAGGTTTAACTTTTTGTTTTAACGCTCAAGAGTACACACATGTTGAGAAGGAGGTCTGAGAGCAAGGAGAAGGAAAAAGATGTAAGTGAAGAAACAGAGCAATCTTGTCAGGGGAGAAGCTACAGATCACAGCACATGGACTCAATTCTTTATGAAATTAGCCGGCAGGGTTATCTTGTGATGATTCAAAGAACTAAACATACATTCCCTCTGTGAGTCTTACACAACTCAGATTCAGGGTGAACAAATAAAATTCTTGTTTGACAGATGGGAAAACAGCCTTGTTTTGGTTTACTGAGGTAGCCAGGGTTCAAGGGATGAGGGCTGAAACTCAAGATTAGAAGAATCAGAAATCCATAGGAGAATGTCGTCTGGTGTCCGGTGTGCAAACTGATTTCTCAGCACTAAGAACCCAGCACATGAGTTATTTTAATAACTTGCAACTCAGGAACTGCAGATAGGGCCTGCTGCTCTTTCATCACGCCCGCACCATCTCAAGCTCCTTCAGCTCTTTAATTTACTTAATTTTCAAAACAGGTATCACGAAGGTCCAGGGATCATCCTGGTCCCTGGAATCCTAGAGCAGGACCCTGGGATCTCCACCCTGGGCTGGGCCCTCAGCTCACTCAGCTGCCACATGCTGGCCCACCGTCCTCCAGCTCTCCCCACCAGGTCACCACTTCCTCTCTGCTTCCTGGGTGAAACTATCTCCCCATTTTCACCAGAAGTGTGAGGCCATCTTACTGAGAACCCTCACCTTCCCTCCTCTTCACTTCACATTTTGAGACCACTGGCTGACAAACTGGAACTATTAGTTTTGTAAGAACAATCAGGGTAGAGGCAAAGTCTATGGATATAGAATCATAAACCTACACAGAGGAAATCTCCATCAGGCCTAGAAGCTAACTAGAAGGTCCAAGTTCTTCACATTCGGTTGATTTTACAGCCATTCTGTGTGGTGACCTGGTGACTGCTGCTGGCTGCTGAGAACACCAGTGGGCTGAGGCAGTGTCAAGGTCGGGGAGAGTTCATGCTACACCCTCTTCTCCGTGCTTCCCATGCTCAGGGTCCTTTTCAAACCTCAGTGTCACACAAGTCATTCCTTCTCTTGAATCACCAGGGCCTCTCAGAATCATCAGCAAACACAGCCTCCTGTCATTCTTCACCCTGCTCAGCCTTTCTGAAGGGGTCACCACATCCTCTTCACTCTCTTTGCTTCCCGAACCACGAGCACACGTTGTTTTCTGATGATTCCTGCATTTCCTTTGCTGGTACCTTCGGTCTGCCTACCTCCCAAACGGGACAGAATTCCCAGCCCAACTGCTTTCCCCTGTTCTGTGCTACTACTAACTGGCTTGACCCAGCAACTGGTTAAGTAACTAGGTTACTACTTGACCCCACTCCTGCCCCAAGCCCACATTCCTTACAGAGAATTCCAGGTCCTCCCCGTCTAGCTCGAACCTCCCCTTTCATGCACCCTTACATCACTCCTCCACCCCACTGCCCGTGCCCTACTGTGTCACCAAACCAGAAAACCGACCTTGCCCTGCGTGCTCTTCCCCTTCCTATCTCCACAAAGGTCTTCTGCTCCTCCCTCCCTTATACACGAAGCAGGCGTTTACGGAGCATGGGATGGATCAAGAACAACGGAGAGCAGAATCAGACACTGTTTCTAACATTACGGTGCCTGGAGTTAGGGGGGACCACTACTTACCACACAGTCACACAGATCATCACACATATCAGGAGACTCCAAGATACTGGGGAAGTGACTTTTCCAAGCCTGTCCATGTGCAGGCCCAGTCCAGACACCTCATCTGAGGGTGCCCGTCAGCCCTGCTACCAACCCTCTCACCCCTTTAGGCCCCACAGTCCCCAGGACTACTGCCCTGTAGGAGTTCAGGTGGTGGTTTACACCCCGTGTGTGCACAGACACACGGCATTTCTGCACTTCATCCCCCTTCCTAGTTACAGCCTTTCCCACCTCACGCTGTGCCTTGATAACCTGACAGGAGGCCAGAGAGACCATGTGGTCACCCGAAACACCTGCTTCTCAGTAGTTAGGTCACTAAGCATCATGCTCTTATTCAAAATAGTATTTTTAAGTGAAATTGCTTACCCAAGTATCAGAAATTGCCCTGGGGCTGGAAGACTCAGCTGTACAGAGTCTTTCAGAAGCACCAGCAGAGAGGCCCAGCTGTCCACGAGGTTGGGCACTGGGATTCTGCAAGACAAGTGTGGGTTGTGGGTAGGGAGAGCCACAGTCACCTCCAACTTTCTTAATATCTTCCCATTATCTTTAGCACATTTTTATCCTAGTTTCTCTGAAATATTATCTCAACTTTTATATACTATGATACAACAAAATTCCTAAAAGCTTTATTTTTCTACTAATATAAGAAAACTAAATACATTTCAAATATCCAATACAATTTCTTAATCTAGAAATATTGCTACAGAGATCTTGCTTATCATATGAATTCTCAAAAGTAAAATATGATTATAGTAATTCCCAGTTTAATTACTGATAACACAGTCACCCTCGCCCTCTCCTGGCCTCTGCATTTCCTGCTTTAATTAGGTCTTTTCCCTTCACTTACAAGTCTCCACCTCAAGATAGGAAGGCTGTCAACTGACACTACTCTCTCATCTGCAAAAAATTATCCTTGTTACAGTCTGACTTAACTCTAACAAATCTCTGCATCTAAGTTCGGATTTGTGGGCAGACCTTGCTCTAGGTCACAATCAGTGTCACTAACTAACCTCACCTTATAGATGTTAGTCATAGAGCTGAAACATGCCGAGTAGGGTGATGAAAATGGAATTGTCCTATTAGAGAGGATTAGATTCAGGCTCTCCAGTAAGAAATTTATCAAAACTCAAATCAAAGAACTTCTGTTAGGGGTCAGGCAATGCAAAATGGAGTACAAGAAGGTATTTTCATGTTATCATGCCTAACTTTAAAAACAAAAAAAGCAGAATGGATTGCTACATGATCACCCACATAAAAAAGAAAATGGTTTCAGTGGCAATAAGCATGGTTTCAAAAGTAGGTCCAGTTTTCCACTTCTATTTAACTGATTTTCTTATAATTTAGTATTTTAAAATCTTTAATTGGGACTTCAGGTCTGTTAGATGTATGTGGCTGGGTCACTGAGATACCAGGGATTGTGCTGACACACTCATGGACAATGATTCTCTAGTCTGTAAGATGTGCGTGGCTGGGTCACTGAGACACCAGGGTTTGTACTAACACACTCATGGACAATGATTCTCTGATCCTTTAGTCTGTAAGATGTGTGTGGCTGGGTCACTGAGACACCAGGGATTGTGCTGACACACTCATGGACAATGATTCTCTGTTTCTAGCATTTTTTCTTTTAGTTTTAGGGAGGAAATAAATGCAGCAACGTCTTGAGAGAATTCAAGCGCTTTCTCCCCGTACACCCTCACTTGCACACATAGCTAACACAGTAAGGAAAGGTCTCATCAGTAATCTTACCTTTGAATATAAGCATAGAAAAACTGAAGCATGCAGACTTCCAAAGAAAGATGTTTCTATAAACAAAAGAAATCAGTTTTATAGTGAAGAAAAACGCTGCCTTTGCTAATTCATCGTTGCATATACTCTGTATCTTTTTTGTTGTTGCAGTTTGGCCAGGGCTGGGTTTGAACCCACCACTACTCAGTACATGGGGCCGGCACCCTACTGACTGAGCCACAGGCGCCGCCCTACTCTGTATCTTATTCCCAGTTTTTATAAGAAAGATTAAAAGAAAACAAAACAAAATCAAATACTAGTTTGTCATAAAAAATCATACAGTTCCCTTCACTTAGCAGGGAACCCTCATAATATTTTAAGCTGGGTAAAAAGTTGAAAGCACTAGGAAGAGTGGGAAGGCTCTGGGTTTCCCCCTCTCCAGCAGTCACTGTTACATGGCCCACGTATCCTATAAGCACCAATACTATTTTTAAGTTCTTTATGCTTGGTGTCAACAGTTAGGTTGAGTTTTTTTTTATTAAATGTATATTTAAGTCTATTTATTACATATATGTTAAATTAGGGTCGTTTTTTCAAATTTGGGTTAAATTCCTAACAGCTTAAAATAGCTTAAAGCCATTAAGTTAAAGACAGTGCTGAGTATAAAATGTAATAAAGACACCTGCCCTCAAGAAAATGATATTTACATCCACTGACATTTACCAATTTGTTCTTTTAGTCCCAACTGCTCCCTTGAAGGTTTCCTCTTTCACTACATAAAGAAAAATCAAGTGTCTGTGTAATGGGTTCAGAAGTGAGTTGGAGCAGCAGGCTGAGTGGACTTCCCGGTGCTCACGCACAGCCCAGCGCCTGGTGGGATCTCCAAAATGCTGTGAACTGAGCTTTCAAACTAGTCCCAACAAAGACGCTCGCAGGTGCTTCCAGAAGAGCAGGAAACCATCAGAAATAAGGACAGTGTCCTGGGAAACAAACACCCCTTTCTCTTTGGCAATTTAAGAAAAAAAGTCACAGCACACTTTAATATTCTCAGATTTGCTGTAATTGGTTGAAGGATGTGGGTAGTTCTATTTTGGCTTGGCTCAGAGTCTCATGTTTGTAGTTGGTAAATATTAGAAAATATGACCTGTTGGTAATGCCTAAAGAACAGAAAAAGCAGAGAAACCCATAATTTTCTGACTTGCAGACCTTTCTGAATGCTTAATTAGTAAAAACCAAGAGCAGAGACCGTGCCCTCACTTTCTGCAGCCCTTGCTCAGCACACAGCACTACGCACGGCAGGAATGACACCGACTACAACTCAGGCTCCAGCAAAGTCTGGAGAGTTCACAGAACAGAGCATCTCACTCTGAGCATAAAGCAAGAAGAGGCTGTGGGGAGCAGCAGCAGCCGGTGAGCTGAGCAGACCGAGCTCTGGTTGCTACGTTCTTCTTCTCAGGAACCAGAGAGCTCTCGCCTGAGACGCTGGTCACGCGGCTCCTGCCAACCTGACACACACAGATACAGTTAAGTGCTCTTCCTGGTTATGAGAATGACCAGCATAGCAAGTCACCACTGATACTAAAACCTGACAGAAACAGTATGGAGGCCGCCGGCACTTGCCTCTGCAATCTGCACTGTAGTCAAAAGGACATCATTACACAAACAGTGTCTTACCCACCAGCATCCTCTCTGAAACAACTGCAAAAAAGGACAGGGAACCCTCTCCTCACCTTGTCCTTGGCGATGGCCGGGGGCTGCTTCAGGACCTCCTTCACCGTCTGGATGACGGTCTCTGCTCTCATGACACTGATGGCCCGGACCAGCTCCACCAGCAGGAGCTGCTCAGTGCTGGCTGCAGGGATGACCTGGGGGCACAGTGCTGTGTTTACGTGTGGGAGTCTTTTGAGAGAAGTTGCAGGTTTAACAGACTATGGCCTTTTCTCAATACATGGTATAAAGGCCTTTCAAGTCCCTTGGCTACTTTACGTACAATTTATTCTCTTAAATCAATATAATATGTGTACATCAGCTCAGAAAACCAAATAGGGCAATGAGCAATGAAAAAAAATAGTACCTTGCCTTTTCCTTTCCCATGTCCCATAACAACCATCAACTCTTTTAGTTCTTTGCCCTTCCCTGGAGTGAGCGGACTGCTGTCTGTGGAGTTGTGTGGGGCATGGTCTCTGCTCTCCTGGTGGGACTCCTCCCTTTCCTGGAGTGAGCAGACTGCTGTCTGCTATGCTGTCTGCATCCACCACAGACTCATCCTAAATCTCTAACTAGATACTCAGAGACGTCAGGTAGTTGATCATGTATCTTTTCCTCCTCTTCTTTTTCTCTACTTTTTTCTTTATTGGGTCACTTCTATAAAATACCTTCAATTCTACCCTAGGTGGGCACTCTCTAGGCTTGCTATTCAGTGTCACCCTTGCCCAGAGTAAGCGTCCCCCAGTCCTCCATGTTGGAGTCTCTCCTCCTGAGACCTGGATCTGCTTCCTTTTTGGTCTGCTCCTCCTGTGCTAGAAATGTATATTTTAGTAGTTGAGAAAAAAGTGAACTGATGCCAATTTTTTTTGATACACGGCATGGCTGACAATGTTTTGAGAGACATTTTGGCAGAATTACCAGCAGAGACTGCCTTCCCTTTGACCTTTCCAGTGTTGCTTTGACAATTTTTTTTTCTTTGCTTGACAAATCTTAACAGTGTTCTTGTGAATGTGACCCATTTTGTTCCTTTAGAAGATTTCAGGATCTCCAGAATGTTCTGAAATCAGATGCCAGTCATGCATCACCACTCTGCGCAGTCTAGAACACACTTCCTCTGTTTCTCAGAAAGTTTATGAGACTGTTTCTTGGATATTTTTTGTTTTACTTTTCTGTTTTCTTCCTTTCTACAAAAAGGTACTGTATCAACCCTTTACTATTCTTATCTCTTTTCTCTTATTTTCCGTATCTTTCCGTTTATGGTCCACTTCAGACATTGATCCACTTTCTGTTCCAACTCTCCAACTGATCTTGTTTGTTTTTGCTACAGAGTTTTTTCTTGATTTTATGGCAAGTAGGATTTAATATTTATTAATGCTTTCCTAATTATCCTTAGCTCTTACTGGTCTCTTAGGTTAGTTGCATTTTTTTTTAAATTTGTTTTTATCGTTTGGGATGCTCTTCTTAAAATTTTTATTAAATCATAACTGTGTACACTGATGCATTTATGGGGTTCTGATCTGTACTGATTTGATATACAATGTGAAATGCTTACATCAAACCGATTAACACATCCATCACCTTCCTTACTTAGTGGTTTGGGATTCATTGAGGGCACAAAGAATTAGGGTACACTGATTGCATCTGTTAGATAAAGTCCCTCTTATAATTGTGTCCTGCCGTCAAGAGGTGTGCCGTACACCAAGATCCCCCTCCCCATTTGCTTATTCCCCTACCTACCCCTTATATTAGCATCTGCTGCCTTCATATTAGAATAGAGTACACTGGATTCTTCCTCTCCCATTCTTGTGATGCTTTACAAAAAAGAATGTGTTCCATCTCCATCCAGGTTAATATGAAAGATGTAAAGTCTCTATCCTTTTAAATGGCTGAATAGTATTCCATGGCACACATATACCACGGCTTGTTAATCCATTCCTGGGTTAGTGGGCATTTAGGTCATTTCCACATTTTGGTGATTGTAAATTGAGCTGAAATAAACAGTCTAGTGCAAGTGTCCTTATGATAAAAGGATTTTTTTCCTTCAGGGTAGATGCCCAGGAATGGGATTGTAGGATCAAATGGGAGGTCTAGCTTGAATTCTTTGAGGGTTCTCCATACTTCCTTCGAAAAAGGCTGTATTAGTCTGCAGTCCCACCAGCAGTATAAAAGTGCTCCTTCTCCACATCCACACGAGCATCTGAAGCTTTAAGACTTTGGAATGTGGGCCATCCTCACTGGGGTTAGGTGTTATCTCAGGGTAGTTTTGACTTGCATTTCTCTGATCATTAGGGACAATGAGCATTTTTTCATATCTTTGTTAGTCATCTGTCTTCTCTAGAGAAGTTTCTATTCATGACTCTTGCCCACTGATACATGGGACTGTTGGATCTTTTTTTGTTGATTAATTTGAGTTCTCTATAGATCCAAGTTATCAAGTTTTTGTCTGATTCATAATATGCAAATATCTTTTCCCATTCTGAAGGTTGTCTGTTTGCTTTGGTTGTTTCCTTAGCTGTACAGAAGCTTTTAAGTTTAACTAAGTCTCATTTGCTTAGTTTTGTTGTTGTTGCAATCACCACAGAAATATTTCCATAAAATCTTTCCCCAGATTGAGATTTTCAAGTGTTTTCCCCACACTTTCTTAGAGGATTTTTATTGTTTCATGTCTTAGATTTAAATCTTTTATCCATCTTGAATCAATTTTTGTAAGTGGTGAGAGGTCTGGGTCCAGTTTCAGTATTTTACGTGTGGTTATCCAGTTCTCTAAGCACTGTTTATTGAACAGGGATTTTTTTCCCCCAATGTATGTTCTTGTTTGGTTTATCAAAGATGAGGTGGCTGTAAGATGTTAGTTTCATCTCATGCTTTTCTACTTGGTTCTAAATGCCAATGTCTCTATTTTTGCTAATACAATGCTGTTTTGATCACTACGGCCCTGTAGTATAGCAGAAAGTCTGGTAGAGTGATATCCCTGGCTTTTTTTTTTTTTTTTAAGAGACAGAGTCTCGCTATGTCACCTTCAGTAGAGTGCCATGGCATCACAGCTCACAGAAACCTTAAACTCTTGGGTTCAAGTGATTCTCTTGCCTCAGCTTCCCAAGTAGCTGGGACTACAGGTGCCTACCACAATGCCCCTCTATTTTTAGAAATGAGGTCTCACTCTGGTTCAGGCTGGCCTTGAACCTGTGAACTCAGGAAATCACCTTCTTTGGCATCTCAGAGTGCTAGGATTACAGGTATGAACTACTGTGGCCAGCACCCTGACTTTGTATTACTAAGAATTCCTGTTGGCTATAAGGGGTTTCTTCTGGTTCCACACAAAGTAAAGAATTATTTTTTCTAATTCTTGAAAGTATGATGATGGTATTTTAGTAGGGATGGCACAAAATCTGTAGATTGCTTTGGGCAGTATAGACATTTTCAGTGTTGTTTCTTCCCAGCCATGAGCATGGTATTTTCTTCCATTTGTTAATATCTTCTGCTATTTCTTTTCTTAGGATTTCGTAATTTTCTTTGTAGAGGTCCTTTACCTCTTTTGTTATGTATATTCCTAGGTATTTCATTTTTTTTGAAGCTACTGTGAAGGGAATTTTGCCCACAATTAGCTTCTCATCTTGGTTGTTATTGGCATATACAAAAGTTATTAATTTGTGGACATCCTGACACACTGATGTATTTTTTGACCACTTCCACAAGTCTTGTGGTTAGTCTTTGGGGTTCTCTAAGAATAAGATCATATCATCAGCAAAGAGCAAGAGTTTCACCTCTGAACCCCATTTGGATGCCCTTTATTTCCTTCCCGTGCCTGACTGTATTGGCTAGAACTTCCAGTACCATGTTAAATAATAGTGGTTAGAGAAGACAACCGTATCATGTTCCAGTTCTAAGTGGAAAAGCTTTCAGTTTTACTCCATTCAGTATAGTATTAACTCTGGGTTCATCACAGATGGCTTTGATCAGATTCAGAAATGTGCCACTTACGCCTATATTCTTAAAGGAAGCTGAATTTTATTAAATGCATTTTCTGCATCTATTGAGATGGTCATATGGTCTTTGTTTTTGCTTCTGTTGATACAGTGTATTACATTTATAGACTTGTGTATGTTAAACCAGACTTGCATCCCTGGAATGAAACCAACTTGATCGTGATGAATGTTTTTTTTAATGTGTAGCTGTAATCTATTCGCTAGAATTTTGTTGAGAATTTTTGCATCTATATTCATTAGTGAGAGTGGTCTGAAATTCTCCATTTTAGTTGGGTCTTTTCCTGGTTTTGGTATCAAGGTGATGTTTGCTTCATAGAATGTGTCAGGGAAGATTCTTTCCTTTTCAATTATTTAGAATAATTTCTGTAATATATGTATAAGCTCTTCTTTGAAGGTTTGATAGAATGCTGATGAGAAGCTACCTGGACCAGGGCTTTTTTTTTTTTTGTTGGGAGACTTTTTATTGTTTCTTTGTTCTCAGTTCTTGAAATCAGTGTGTTTAGGAGATCTATTTCTTCTTGATTGAGTCTAGGGAGGGTGTGGTTCCAGGTATTGATCCATTTCCTCCACATTGTCAAATTTCTGGGCATAGATTTTTTTGTAGTACTCAGAGATGATTTCTTGTATCTCTGTGGCATCTGTTATTATTTCTCCTTTATCATTTCTAATTGAGGTTGTTAGAGATTTTACTTTTCTGTTTCTAGTTAATCTTGATAAAGGTTTATTGATTTTATTTATTTATTTTTTGAAAAACCAACTTTTCGTTTGTTAATTTTCTGGATGATTCTTTTCTTTTCAATTTCATTCATTTCTGATTTAATTTTGATTATTTCTTTGCTTCTGCTGGGTTGGAGATTAGAGTGTTCTTCTTTTTCCAGTTCCATACGATGGTTCATGAGCTTGTTGATGCACTTTTTGTTTTTTGAATGTAGGCACCTAATGCAATAAATTTCCCTCTTAATACTGTTTTTGCTATATCTCACAGGTTTTGATAACTTGTGCCTTCATTGTTATGTTTTTTGAATTTAACAATTTCCTCTTTTATCTCTTCTTGAACCCAACTATCATTTAGCATAAAGTTGTTCAATTTCCAAATCTTTGTGTGGGAATGAAAGGTTTTTTTTTTTGTTTGTTTGTTTGTTTGGCTGGGGCCAGGTTTGAACCCACCACTTCTGGCATATGGGGCCAGTGCCCTACTCCTTGAGCCACAGGCGCTGCCTAAATGAAAGTTTTTGTTGGAGTTGAGTTCCACCTTTATTGCCTTGTGGTCTGAGAAGATACAAGGTATAATTTCTATTCTTTTAATCATGCTGAGGTTTGATTTGTATCCTAGCATGTGGGTGATTGTGAAGTATGCACTATGGGCTGATGAGAAAAATATATGTTCCTTAAATTTGGAATGGTGTGTTCTGTATATATCTATTAATCCCATTTGTATTAGGATCACATTTAAGTCCTTAGTATCTTTGTTTAGTTTCTGTTTACAGGATCTGTCCAGTTCTGTCAGAGGGGTGTTAAAATTCCTGACTATTCTGGTGTTATGGGATACTATATTGCTCAGACTCAGCAAGGTCTGTTTCATAAATCTGGGAGCATTTAAGTTAGGTGCATGAATATTTAAAAGTGAAATGTCTTCTTGTTGTATTGTACCTTTGACCAGTATAAAGTGTCTATTTTTGTCTTTCTTAATTTTAGTTGCTTTAAATCTGTTTGTATCTAAAAATAAGATTACAACTCTTCCTTTCTTCTGATTTCCATTTGCTTGAAATATTGTTTTTCATCCCTTAATCCCAAGTCTTGATTTGTGCTTCAAGGCTAGGTGTGTCTCCTGGAAAGAGCATATCAATGGCTTGTGCTTTTTTATCCAATCAGCCAGCCTGTGCTTCTTCAGTGGTGAATTCAGTCTACTGACATTTACTGAGAGAACTGCTAAGTGTGGTGAAGTTCTCTATTTACCTTATTTTGTGAAAGTCTGTTTTATAGTTTTATCGTTTGAACCATTGTGGGGGCTAAGTTTTGACCTTTAGCTTCTGGGTGTTTACTTTGCTGGTGGTGCATTGTGGTGGTCAGCCCTGAGAATAGGTCTATGTATTTCTTGTAGAGCTGGTCTTCTGGTGAATTTCCTTAATGCTTGAATATCTGCAAAAGGTTTGACTTCTCCAATTTTGAAGCTTAGGATATAGAATTCTGGGCTGGAAATGGTTTTGTTTAAGAATGTTGATGGTAGGGCGGTGCCTGTGGCTCAAGGAGTAGGGCACTGGCCCCATATACCGGAGGTGGAGGGGTCAAACCCGGCCCTGGCCAACAGAAAAAAAAAAACTTAAAAAAAAGTGTTTTAGGGCGGTACCTGTGGCTCAGTGGGTAGGGTGCTAGCCCCATATACTGAGGGTGGTGAGTTCAAACTCGGCCCCAGCTGAACTGCAACCAAAAAATACCTGGGAGTTGTGGTGGGCGCCTGTAGTCCCAGTTACTCAGAAGGCTGAGGCAAGGGAATTGCTTAAGCCCAGGAGTTGGAGGTTGCTGTGAGCTGTGTGACACCATGGCACTCTACCAAGGGTGACAAAGTGAGACTCTGTCTCTACAAAAAAAAAAAAAAAAAAAAAAAAAAAAGAATGTTGAGGGTGATTGACTATGCTCTTTTGGCTTGGAAGGTTTTGGTTGAAAAGTCTGCTGTCATCCTAATGGCTCTGCCCCTGTAGGTCAATTGGAGTTTACCTCTTGCTGCTTGTACAATTTTTGCTTTCATCTTGAATTTGGGCAGGTTTATTACCACATGTCTTGGAGAGGCTCTGTTTGAGCTGAGATGACCCAGGGTTTGATATCCATCTGAAAGGAGGATGTCAGGCTCTTTAGTAAAACTTGGTTTTCATTTATGATAGTCTCCAGTAGGGCTTTCTTCCATTGCTTTGGGACAATCTTCTTCCCCTTCAGGAATCCCTATTATTCATATGTTTGAATGCTTCATGGAGTCTTATAGTTCTCTAAGCACCTGTTCTGCTTTCTTTCTCTTCTTTTACTGCCTGGTTAACTACCTGGGTTAACTTGAAAACTTTATACTCTAGCTCTGAGGTTCTTTCTTCTCCATGGTGTAACCTATTTTTGATATTTTCTACAGCATCTTTACATTCCCCGATTGTCTTCTTCATTTTTCTTTTTTTTTTTTGAGACGGAGCCTCAAGCTATCCCCCTGGGTAGAGTGCCATGGCATCACAGCTCATAGCAACCTCCAACTCCTGGGTTCAAGCGAGTCTCCTGCCTCTGCCTCCCAAGTAGCTGGGACCACAGG
>CAUYQV010190551.1:0-49728 GCA_963574575.1 Galagoides demidoff | reverse complement strand
TATTTCCTTAAGAAATGATGTTGGTAATGACTATGATGTTTCTTTGTGAGGAAGGCATTACACTGGATTAAAGATTTAAACTTAAGACAGGAAACCATAAATATACTAGAAGAAAGTGTAGGGAAAACACTTGAAGAAATTAGCGTGGGCGAACATTTTATGAGGAGGACACCCCAGGCAATTGAAGCAACATCAAAAATACACTATTGGAACCTGATCACACTAAAGAGCTTCTGCACAGGCAAAAACACAGTAAGTAAGGCAAGCAGACAGCCCTCGGAATGGGAGAAGATTTTCGCAGGTTATGTATCTAACAAAGGTTTAATAACCGGAATAAACATATTAGCAAGAAGAAAACAAGTGATCCTATCTCAGGGTGGGCAAGGGATTTGAAGGGAAATTTCTGTAAAGATCAGTGCACAGCCTACAGATATATGAAAAGAAATTCTCACCATCCTTAATCATCAGAGAAATGCAAATCAAAACTACTTTGAGATATCATCTAACTCCAGTGAGATTAGCCCATATCACAAAATCCCAAAACCAGAGACTGCTGGTGGGAATGTAAACTAATATATTCCTTTTGGAAAGACATCTGGAGAACACTTAGAGAACTAAAAATAGACCTGCCATTTGACCCTGCAATTCCTTTATTAGGTATATTCCCAGATGACCAAAATTTGCATTACAACAAAGATATTTGTATCAGAATGTTTATTGAAGCCCAATTCATAATTGCTAGGTCATGGAAGAAGCCCAAGTGCCCATCGATCCAAAAATGGATGAACAAACTGTGGTATATGTACACCATGGAATACTATGCAGTCATAAAGAAAGATGGAGACTTTATGTCCTTCCTGTTCACATGGATAGAGCTGGAAAATGTTCTTCTTAGCAAAGTATCACAGGAATGGAAGAAAAAGTATCCAGTGTACACACCCCTATTATGAAACTAATTTATACCTTTTATATGAAAGCTATAACCTAATAACAGCCTAAGAATATGGGGAGGGGGAGAGAGAGGGGAGGGGGAGAATGGGTGGAGGGAGGGGGATTAGAAGGATCACTTCTGAGGTTTATCTTACAAGGGCACAAGTGAATCTTTCTAAGAGTAGAATGTGAACGTTTTAGAATAATAACTAAGAAAATGACATGAAGGCTATGTTAACCAGTTTGACGGAAGTATTTTGGATTGTGTTTGACAACCCCACACTGTACCCCAGAAGTGCATTAATGTACATAGTTACCATTCAATAAAAAAAAAAAAAGAAAAAACATATGGTCAGTGCTAAAGAATGTTCCATGGGTTAATAATAAATGCATATTCTGAAAAAAAAAAAGAAATGGAAAAAAGGATTGGTAGAATCAGTCTCACTAAAATGTCCATACTGCCCTAAGTGATTTACAGATTAAATACAATCCTCCCTAAAACACCAGGATCATATCTCCCAGATCTGGAAAAAGTAATCCCAAGCTTTATTTCCAGCCAAAAAAGAGTCCAAATAGCCAAAGCAAACTTAAGTAAAAGGAACAAATCTGAAGATATCACATTATCTGACTTCAACTTATACCAAAAGACTATAGTAAAAAAAAAAAAAAAAAAAAGACTATAGTAACCAAAAAGGCATGATACTGGTATAAAAGTATAGACATAGACCAGTTTAACAGAATAGGGAATCCAGAAGTATAACCATCTACCTACAATGAACTGATCTTCAACGAAGCAGACAATATACACTGGGAAAAGGAAACCCTATTCAATAAATGGTGGTGTGAAAACTATAGCGCTCCAAGCTGCAGAATGAAACAGGATACCTACATCTCACCATATTTAAAAATTTATTAAAGATGAATTAAAGATGTAAATGTAAGGAATAAAACTATAAAAATTCTAAAAGAAAACATAGGAAAACTCTTTTAGACATCAGCTTAGGCAAATAATTTATGACAAAGACCCCAAAGGCAAATATTGCAATAACAAAAATAAACAGATGGAGTTAATTAAATTAAAAAAGCTTCTGCACAGCAAAAGAAATAACTGACAGAGTGAATATTCAGCCTACAGAATTAGAGGAAATATTCACAAACTATATGAGAAACACAAGACTGATATCCAGAATCAACAAAGAACTCAAACAAATCAGCAAGAAAAAAAAAAAAAAAGACTCCATCAAAAAGTGAGCTATCACATGATCAGAAGTTTTTTAAAACAAGAAAGAAAAATGGCCAACACACATATTAAAAAATGTTCAATATCATTAATCATTGAGGAAATGCATATTAAACTAGAGTATCTTTATCCTTATCAGAAAAACTGTTATTAAAACACCAAAAAACAATAGATGTTAGTATGGATGCAGAGAGAAAAAAATGCTGAAACACTGTTGGTAGGACTGCAAATTAGTACATACTCTATGGAAAACAACATGATGATTTCTCAAAGAAATAAATGTAGTCCTACCATTTGATCCACAAATTCCAGTACTGGGTATCTACCCAAAGGAGGTGAAATCATTTAATCAAAAAGACACCTGGGCTCTGCGCCTGTGGCTCAAGTGGCTAAGGCTCCATACACCTAAGGTGACAGGTTCAAATCCAATCTGGGCCCGCCAAACAACAATGATGGATGCAACCAAAAAATAGCCGGGCATTGTGGTAGGCACCTGTGGTCCCAGCTACTTGGGAGGCTGAGGCAGGAGACTCAGTTAAGCCTAGAAGTTAGAGGTTGCTGTGAGCTGTGATGCTACAGTACTCTACCCAGGGGTATAGCTTGAGGCTCTGTATGAAAAAATAAATAAATAAAATTTTTTTAAAAAGATGCCTGAATCCATATATATATTGCAGCACAATTTACAACTGCAAAGATGTGGAGTCAAGCTAAGTGCCCTTCAATTCATAAGTGATAAAGAAGCATATATCATGTATACATACCATGGAGTACATCTCCACCATAAAAAGAAATGATGTCACTTACAGCAATGTGGCGTGAACTGGAGACTATTATCCTAAGTGAAGTATCTTTGGAATGGAAAACAAAGCAGGATAGATGGGTATATATGAATACATGAACACAAAGTAATGTAAAGGACATGAGAACCCTAAAAGTGGAGAGGAGGGGAAGGATGGCATGAGAGAAAAACTATTAGGTACAATGAACACAATTCTGATAATGGTGACATGAAAAGCCCTAACTTAAGCAGTACACAAGATACCCTTGTAATAAAAACTCTAGTACTCTTCTAGTTAATATTTTGAAAAATGTTTTAAAAAGAATGTGAAATTAGAGGAGTAAATCTTTATGAACTTAGATTGGACAATAATTTCTTAGATATGAAGCCAAATGCACAAGTGATTAAAAAAATAGATGAATTGTATGTCATCAAAATGTAAAACCTTCATCCTTCAGAGGATACCATCAAGAAAGTGAAGAGGTGACCTACAGTATGTGAGAAAAATTTTGTTAATCATATATATAGTAAGTGACTTACATCTAGAATACATAAAAATGGGCAAGGGATCTAAATAATCTAAGTAAATACTACTCAAAAAAGATGTATGAATAAATAAGTACAACATCATAAGCCATTAGGGAAATACAGTAGAACCTTGATAGTTGACCACCTCCCTACTTTGACCATCTCCTTAAGTTGACCTAAATTTCATAGACCAGAGTGTACAACATGTACTCAATACACATACTGATCACCTCTGTAAGTTGTACTTTGACCACTTGGACTGTGACACACAATATTAATTTACTATTACTTAACCAGTTGAGTCCACTTTACACTAAAGGGTAGAAGGTGTGGGTTTTGCCCCTTAGTTGTATTGTTTTTTCTTTAGTATAAGTTCTTTTTTCAAGTTTTACTATTACCATATGTTGGATTAGGCCTAAAGTCCTATTGTTTGTCACCTGTTACAGAAGATATCTTCAATGCGAAGGACTGATCTGAGTTATAAGTACTTCCCATAATTATAAAAAAAAATTACAGTTAATTGAGACATTTGGCCCATAGAAAAATTCAAGAAGCTAAGATTAAAGGAAAAGATTGATCTTTCTGGAAAGCAGCAGCTAAAGAAAGATGGCAGGACATTTTGGTGTTAGTGAGACCACTGTTACAATATCCAAAAATGTAAATATGAGTACATGAGCAATATGGCAAGCAAAGCAGAGGCCTACAGCAGAAAAGGAGGGAAACTTCCCTCGAGGAAGCCCATGAAGCCACATTAAATGGTTCAAATAAATAAGGGTAGTTAATGTCCCAATCTCTGAGCCAATCATCCACAAAGTTGCTAAAAATTTTGCACATGAACTTGGCGTGGTAGATTTCCAAGCTTCAAGTAGTTGGCTCGAGAAATTTAAACTGTGACATGAGATCTCCCAGAAAGTCTTTTATGGTGAAACCAAAGAAGTTCCAGTAGAAGTTGTGGAAGAGTTTGTCAAATAGTTCCCAGACTTCACCAGAGTCTTCAAAGATGAGGACATCTTTAATGCTGATGGGCAGACTCTTTTTCAAGGCAATGCCTGACAGGAGCCTTGTCATGAATAGTGACAAATGTAAGAACAGAAATTTTCCAGACTATTTCACAGTCCTGCTTTGCTCTAGCTTAACAGGAGAGAAACTAAAACTGTTGGTAATTGGTAAATGGGCAAAGCCACATATATTCAAGAACCCAAATTTTTCCAAGCGGCATTGACTGCAGTACAGACCAGCATAAAAGTGCATGAAGTAGCTGATGAAGGTGAAGAAGCAAGTGAGCATGATACAGAAATTGCAGAAACTCCAAAAGAAAGGGATGTAGGGCATCTGATAATGCAGTTGAAGTCATTTGCAGTGGAAAAATGCCCAGGCATGCTTAGTGGTATAGCCAGCATTGAAAGTGTCTTTTCTACTTATGTTTGTAATAAGAATATGAAACAGACTAAAATTAACTCTTTTTAAAGAATGATTGAATTATGAGAAAACAATAAGTGTATTGATTTTGCATGACATTATATCTGTAATTTTACTGTTTTGCTTATGTATGATTGTTGTATGATATTCTCTAATAAAGGCTGTACAAGAAAGTAAAGTACCTGCGTGTATCATTACCATAGGCCTATTTCCTTATGTTGACCACCTCTGTATGTTGGCCAGTTCGTTACAATTTTTTAAATGGTCAACTTACACAGGTTCTGCTGTATAGAGCAGAGCCACAATTTGATACCACTTTATTCCCCCTAGAATGCCTATAATCTAAGGCAAATAATAAGTGCTGGCATATAGTTAACGGAAGCCCTCACACATTGCAGATGGGAATGCAAATGTTACAACCTGAAATCATCGGGAAAAAGTTTGGCAGCTTCTCAAACTGTTGAACATAAATAGAGTTGTTATATGACCCAGCAATTCTACTCCTTGGTATATACCCAAAGGAAATAAAAACATATGTGTATGTGAAAATTTATACATAGATGTTAATAAGACTTATTCATCATAGCCAAAAGGTGGGAAACAGCCCAGATGTTAACCAATCTATAAATGAATAAATAAAATGTGGTCTATGTATAAAATTAAATAAGCCATAGAAGGAATGAGGTATGAGTCTATGCCATATGTGTATTAACCTTGAAAACATTATGAGAAGAGAAAAAGCCAGTCGGAAAGACCACATATATAGTCTTCAGATCATACCAAACATTTGCCTTTCAAAGACACCTATTGCATAGTTCCATTTATACATAATGTCCAGAATAGGAAAGCCTACAGAGACAGAAAGTAGATTAGTGGCTGCCTAGTTTGGGGAAGATGAAAATGTTTTAAAATTGATTATGGTGATGGTTGCACAACTCAATGAACATAATAAAAACCAAATTGTATCGTGTTGAATTATATCTCATTAATGTTATAAAAAACTATTTAATATCATTGATAATTAGGAACATGCATATTAAAAGCATAATGAGATAGTGCTGCATGCATATTAAGAAGGCAAAAAAAAAAATACTCCACAAGTTGACAACACCAAGTACTAGCAAGGATTTAGTGCTCCTAGAATTCCCATACATTATTAGTAGGAATGCGAAATAGTCTGGCCACTTAGTAAAACAGTTCGACAGTTTCTTGTAAAGTTAAACACATATGTGCTCTACTATTCAGCAAATCCATTCCTGAGCATGTATCATAGGAAGAAATATTTTTTTTACAAATGGAAATCTATATTCTTGTTTCTTAGTCTAGATGTGCCACTTCTTCTGTATTTAAAATTTCCCTTATTCCCCTTCTCCTTTTCCTCCTTCTACTGTTAATCCCCCAGTGCTCTTTGGTTCATGGTTTTGAAGCCAATTCCTCCAAACTGGCACGTATCTAACTCAGTCTCTATAGATATTCCCATAGGACTCAATAGTTCATTTAAACGCAATTACCATTTCCTTATATTTATCTCCTCCTAATAGTAAGATCCAAGAGGGCAGAGTCTATATTTCCTCTGTCTATGATTAAATGCCCGGCATCCAGCACAGCATCTTTTTTATTTTTTTGCAGTTTTTTTTGCCAAGACCAGGCTTGAACCTGCCACACCTGGAATATGGGGCTGGCGCCCTACTCCTTAAGCCATAGGTGTCTTCCAACATCTACTGAGGAATAGATGACATTTTGCAAACATAACACAAACTCTAAACATCATGTTGCTAGCAAAGGAAAACTAATAGTAACCTTATATATTCTTCTTTGACACAGAGAGTAATAATTTGACCAGACCAATATAATTGGAGTAAAAGAATGAGAGAGAGAGAGATGTTGGAGTGAAAGAAACGGGGAGAGAGAGAGAATTTGTAGTAGAGTGACTGACAGTTACGAGTCAGAGTCAGAACACAAAAATGAAACTCTCTAAGGATATTTCATGTCCCCTTTGGAACTCTACTCATAATTTCCCAAAAACTTTAGAGAGATTTGAAAACCCCATCTCTTCATGCTGCTTATATGTGAGAAAAACAGATAATGGAAAGAAGAGCAAATTTGACTTTATTTTTTGACTTTTATTTTATTTTTGAAGAGAGCATTTCTTCAAAAACATCAGGTCTAACTTCCATTTGCAAAACATGCCTTACCTGATTGCTTCTCTCTTGAAAATGATTTTCTGAGTATATACTATTACAGATTTAACTAGGTCTAAGATACATATGAAAGATTCTTTGGCAAGGTTCCCCTTACTCTTTCTTGACCCCTGCCCTAACCTTGCTTGTGAGCAGCAGAAGAAATTCGACCTCCTCTGTGCTTCTGACCCTCTTCTACTCATCTCCTAATTCAAAGTAGATTACTACAGAAGAGAAAAAGGGAGGAACCTTCTTTCCTAATCCAAGTTCCCTGTCCCTATTTTGCCAAAAGCTGCAATCCCGGATTCCCACCAACAGGACATCCTACAGATGTTTACCAAATCCATCTGGCTGAGCCTTGTCTTTTAAAATTTGACCCCTGGAGGAAAAATTGCAAAATTAATAATCCTTGGCATAAATGATGGGATTGTGTTTTATACCGTTTAATTTTTCTTTGAATTGATTTTGCGCTCTTTACTTAAATGGGTTTTTACATTAAAATCTATATTTCTGAATTCTTTTAAGAAATAGAAATGTCTGACAACACTAGGCCTGCAATTGATGAGCTGAGATGAGGCCAACTAGTCAATTACTCACTAGTATGGCCTGGGTGTGTATTCTTCACTTCATCACAGGCCCACCCTACCAAGCCCTTTCTTTCACTTATAACTTCTTTCTGCCCTGCACGAGCCATTTGAATTTTTTGTTCCGACTTTTGTGAGTTCTGCACACAAAGCTGAGAGAGGACAGAGTTATGGAAGGGGCGTCCCTAAATGTGTTTGAAGTAAAGCACACTGCTCACAAAATACCCATCAATTCTTCACTTCTGTTAGCAACTCTGTAGGCTTTTGTGGATTAAGCAAAAAATTAAATAGTACACATGATATGGATTAAAAGTCAAAATAAATATATTCCATGTTCCAAACAACCAATTTACAAAGGTATTGCCTAGTATTTTCTCTTAGGAAGATGGCGCCTGATTTTATTTACTTAGGTCTTTTATCCAGAGCTAATCACTAAGTAATAGTGAGAACTTAGGTAAGAAGTTACCTAAGAGTTAGAAAGAATGATTACAGGTAGTAGAAAAATTTCACAGGCACAAATGTGTGCTTCCTGGCTTTCTTGTTCTCTAATTAGGGAAGGTAGAATAAGAAAAATATGCAATCAACTAGAACTTTTGCAGCTTGATGCACTTTACAATAAAACTCGTGTCTAAAAGGATTCAGAAAGTTTTCACGTCATTCAAAGAATTAAACATGCAAAACTTGAGCTTACTTTCTATTATAGATTTATTGTGATAACTTTATCCATTTAATCCTTGGTATTGATAGAACATTGATAGATACCTACTCTTCCATTTACTAGCTGTGTGATTTTAGATGAGTTCCTTAATTTCTCTCAGGCTGATAAGGCTATCATATCAGCAAAATGGTAATGATAGCCTTTATTGCAACCATTGTAAGCATTGATTAATGAGGTAATAAGTTTGAAGTTCTTTGTACAGTACTTGTACAGATTACTAATTTTTTACATATTTTCCTTTATTTTCTTCCTTTGTTTTTCTCTTATTATTTTTAAAGTTATTTTTGTCCTATAAAAGCCATTAAAATACCCCCCCAACATGTCTAGATAACTAGCCTCCTCCATTCACCATCAAATTACCTACATATATAAAACAAAAGAGCACTCTGTCCAGTTCTTGGAACATTGATTGCCAGGGATGGAGACAAATGTTTTAATTTTCTTTCCTTTACAGATAATAAAACTGAATTCCAAAGAAATTTAGTGATTTGGTACAATTAAACAGGGAGTAGAACTCATTTGTTTTAAAACAGAAAAGACAAAAAAAGGAACCATATATTAAATACTAGCATTTCATTTATATATGGAAATCTGACAATTAAGTTTATGAACTTGCCACCATGTGTTTACATTGATAGCACTGTACAAACAACTTGTGAAACCTTGACATTTCAGTGTGTCACAGCTGTGTTCATGTTGACATATAGCAGGGTCTTGCTGAGTAGCATTCATTATTGTTACATCTTTTTATGTGTTGTTGTAAGCATGTCAGAGCTTGAATTATAGCAACAAACAAACATTAAATTTCTTGTTAAACCTGGCAAAAGTAAAGTGAAATCAGGGACATGAATGTCTATCAAACAGAACTGACAAAAATGTTGAAAAAATTCATCAAATTGTGTATCAAAATAATCAGCTGACTGTTACAAGCATAGCAGACTAAGTAAACATCAACAGGGAAACATTTAGGAAAATATTGGCCAGAAACTCATGACTCTTGTATCACAACAATGCACCAGCTCACACAGTTCTGTCTTTGAGGGGGCTTTTAGACAGTCAACAAATAACAGTATTTGAATACCCTCCCTACTGACCTGATCTGGCCCCCGGTGATTTTCTTCTTTACCGAAAGATAAAGGAAATATTGAAAGAAAGACATTTTGATGATATTCAGGACATGAAGATTAATACAACAACAGCTCTGATGGCCATTCCAGAAGGAGAGTTCTAAAACTGTTTTGAAGGATGGACTAGGAACTGGCATCAGGGCATTGATTGCCAAAGGAAGAACTTCAAAGGTGACCATAGTGATATTCAGTAATAAAATTGCAAACTTGTCAGACCTTCATTACGTCATATAGAGCATAACATAGGAACTCATTATACTTTTTTTTTTTTTTTACTTTTTTAAAATTGACCACAGTAGCAAATTGATTAAAAGGAATAGATCAGCCCCAAATTACATGATCAGGCTGGTGATTAAAACAAAGTTAATTTCAGACTTGGGATTATTTATCAGCTAATTACCAATTAGACTGTTTAGTTGTTCAGTCTTGGCCAATGCCACCATGGAGAATAAAATGAGAAGTTTCCAGGTTCAGAGAAATTTCATATACCAATTAATTATATGTCAAATCTTTGGGTAATTCATTTCAGCAGAGGATTTTGTAAATGCCAACTTTTGGCCTATCAATGTTCCTGAAAAATACTTATCCGAATCTGGAAGTTGGGTATAGGAGTCCAAGAACTACAGTGCTTTTAAAAATTACCTTACCACATGAAATATGTAAAGAGAATTTCAATGCTTGTAAGGGTGTATGCAGATTTCAGTGAATCTCTTTCCAGAAAAGACTTATTGATTTATTGATGGATTGATTGATACAGTAGAAACAGAGTCTCCCTATGTTGCCCAGGCTGATCTCAAACAGGCCTTAAGCGATCCTCCTGCTTCAGCCTCCCAAAGTGGTATGATTATAGGCATGAGCCACCATGTTGGGCCTCAGACAAGATTTTTGGTAAAAAAAATAATTATGAGAGAAGTATAAAAGCTAATATTCACTGAACAATAATGTCCATATCATATAGCATTTGGTACTTTAATGTGTTACCTCATTGAATCCTATTATCTCCATTCTATAGTGAAATGTCCTATACACATTGTTCTACAGAATAGATCCAAGAGATATTAAGGGACTCTCCTAGGAATACCTACCCAGGATTCAAATCCAACTCTTTCTTTATATCTCATGCTTTACTTAATAAACCATGTTGTTCACCATCTTTAAATATTTTCTATAGAATTAAAACACACTGTATTTGTTTGTTCATTAATTTGTTCAACATTTACTGAATGAGGCACTTACTGTATGTTAGGCTAGAGAAAAAACAAACGAACAGAAAGGCCTTGCTAGGGGTCCTCAAACTTTTTAAACAGGGGGCCAGTTCACTGTCCCTCAGACCATTGGAGGGCCGGACTGTGGACCCCGGGATGAGTCGGCTGCTAAGCAAGACAGGCAGCGGCGGCAAAAACACCCAGCAGGCCGGATAAATGTCCTCGGTGGGCCCCATGTGGCCTGTGGGCTGTAGTTTCAGAATGCCTGCATAAATCAAACAGAGTATAGGTGCACAAAAGGCACCAAATATATATTTATTGAGTGAATTAATGAATGAATGAACACACTTTTGTCCTCGATTTGCTCATCATCCTTCAAGAATATATGACCTAATATATGACCACCAAACATTTGGCTATTTAGCACTTGAAATACAGCCAGTCTAGATTAGAATGGGCTTTAAGTGTAAAACATATCTCAGCTTTTTAAGATTTAACACCAAAAAGAACATAAAATATCTCATTAATGGTTTTCATATCGATTACATGTTAAAATGATAACATGTATTTGAGTGTATTGAATTAAATGAAACATTAAAATGGGTTTATCTCTTAAATTTTTTACATTTTTTAGTGTTGATACTAGAAAAATTAAAAGTACATATAGTATTATTTCCTTCTATTTCTATTGGTCAGCCTTGAGATCTTATGCCATGAAATCCTGAGCTCTTGCTTTTCTGTTCCAATTTCATTATTAAAACTAGTTTTATTCTTTCTCTTTGATGTATGATATTAAGTTAGGTTGTTAATGCAGTCCATTTTAAATTCCAATGTATTTTTTTTGAGATTAGAATCAATTAATTAAGAAATGGAAACTTTTATATCCAGATGCAAAATAGTCCATACAAAAACTCTCCTAAAAGATGACTTTGCTTTAGACCCTTCCCTGGTGGTAAGCTTTAGAGCTCAAATCAGTTACTCCCAGTTTTATAAGACAAAGCCTACTCTCTTCTGTCTGGCAATCAAATATTCAAGGCTACTCTCATCTATCACCTCATCCCACCTTATGTTTCTGCTAGCTTAACTATTTAGACCTCATTTCTAATGCAAACCTAGAACACAAGAACGAGCATCAGACCTTTATTCATTCTGTTATCTCCACCTGGAGTTCTAGTTTTTCAGACCAGTTCCCACCTAGTTTTTAAGGTTCAAGTTGCTGCTTATTTCCGGCCGAATTCCTAAACTACTCTAAGCCCATATACTTTTCTCCTTCTCTCAAGGGCAAAATACTAATATTCCATTTTAAATTATCTACACTGATTATGGAAAGTCTCTGGCTTTTCTAAATGGTACGCTACCGTTTTCCCATATTCCAAAGATCATATATAGCAAATGTATTTAAAAAAAAATCTCAAACATGGAAAAGAAATTCACTGTGCATTCAGGTTAGGCTTTTAAGGGTCACATTCAGCCACATGTTTTTAACAGCAAGAGGATTAAGATGCTGAGCGGTTTATAACCTGAGGAGTGGGCAGTCACACCGGTGTGCTGTTCTATATAAGCAAAAGCAATTCCTGACTTAGCTATAGCATCCCTTCCCCACCAGAAGAGGAGAGCTGCCAAGATGTTCACTTAGAACAGTTGTTGGTTTGTGTACAAGTGTAAGTATGGGTTTGTTCTTTTTTTTTTTTTTTTTTGAGGAAGAGAAGGAGGAGGAATGGAATGGGATTCTAAACGCGTATTTATTTATAATCAAACATATCCTTATTTGATAACAGATGACCAATTAAAGGAACGTGTGAAACTTGAACAGCATTCTGTCAAAAAGCAAAGAAATGTAAAAAGCTGATAGCAATCAGCACTTCTTGCAAACAGCAAGAGTCGCTTCTAAAGCCTTCTCTCTTGGCACTGGGGCTTTGCTAAATCTGGCTTGCCATTTTGCAAGTGGGAACAATCAGCTTTGTAGGTTGTGGGGAAGTATTATAATTAAATGTCCACCCACTTTTTCCTTTTTGATGAAAGGCTCCTATGAAACTTACTAAAATAAGGTGCATCAAGATAGATTAATTTTTGATGAGTAAGTCAAAGCACCAACGAAGCTGGCTGTTCACATAGAGAAATTTCTCTAATTCATAGAAAAATCTCAGGCCCAAATCATATTTAATGATAATTATCGTGGTAAAATTCATGAGGTATGCTGGAGATTTCACTGTTTTAGTTGGCAGCAATTGTGCTATTCAGCTTGAACTGATTTTTTTGAGAACAAATTATAATATGATTCAAAAATAAGAGTAAAGTTTTTAAAAATTAATTTTAGAGAAATATTAAACAATAGACATTATAATAACAATGCATTTATTGAACACAATGTCCTTATTCTGAATAACGGTTATATTACCACACTAAAGTTACAAAGCATATTTCTGAGGTCGCCAAGTGATTTAGAGATATTATTGAATTGTCACAGACTCCTTCTGAGACAGAACTGGAGCAAAGTATATAAAGTCTGCTTTGATGATTAAAAGCATTGACTAATACCACCATAAAGAGTTATTTCAAAGTACCCATATTCAGTATAGTAGGGAGATACTCTGCCTAATGACAGGACTCAGACATCTATCTCAAGTCCAATTACTAGAATCCCCAAAGTCAACGTTTTTAGAGAGCAAGAGAATTGAGCTGGTATAATGAATATTTCCCTTCATTCAGTATGGATTTATTGAGCAATAGCTGTATAGCCTTTGCTATCAGAGAGGGGCAAAGTAATAAAAGACAAAATCCTCGCTCTCTAGAATTACTGAATATTTTTAAGATAAAATTCATATCCCTGTTTAATAGAGATTACTGTTGTAAGCCAGCAGAATTAAGGGTGCCCTAAGTCACCATCAGGATGAGATCAAAGTTTTTGGAAACATCATTCAATGAGTACATGTTTCAGTAATGACTAATCGCTGTATTAAGACGACTTTTAAAATACCAACCTCCTAAAGCTTTACTTTCATTCCCCCACGGTGGCCCTGTGGCTCCGAAACTGCAGAGTAACTTACTGCTCAAAATAGGACAAGCTTGACATAATAGTTACTCAGTTCAGCAGAACAAAGGTAAAATTAGCTACGATGCTGTAGGTTCTCTAGTTACTGGCACTATCAAGGTTTAATAACCATCATCTCACCCATCATCATTTTATACAAACTACGTAATAATACGGCAGGAAACCTCCGCTGTGACTGCACTGGAGCATAGGTATTGCCAATCCATTCATCAGCCTTTCTGCCCCTCATTTTGATTTCTTCTCTCCCATTCCCCATATCCTTTGTGTTTTCCAATTATTACTCATGGAAACAACACCTCACCCTTTTTATTTTGTGCCTAGTTTCACTTTTTACTCTCTTTTTTGTGAAAGTTCCAAGTTTAACAGCGTGGAGTTCTTCAAAGATCTGATAGGAATTCTTTAAAAATGGACTTTTTTTCCCATTTAAAGTCTTACTTCAACAAGCTCACTGCTTTTTAGATTTCTCTGACAAACACAGTGGAGGTATCAAAACCCAGACATGTTGAAATAGCTTTTTCTTGAAGTCATTTAGAATCTAAGCCTTTCTACTCTGCTGTGTCAAATTACCTAGCTTGGGAATAAGATGAGCATGTTTGTGTATCTTGAAGGGAAATGGTACAGAGGGGGGGAAGTGAGGGATTAGTAAACAATCTGCACAAGGAGAACTCACATTGTCCTCTGAAATTCATATATCTAAGTTCTTGTATTTCCCAGAACCCTGGAGTGATTCTCTGTCTCAATGTTTATAGTAAATTAATGGTGATTTTTCTCTGTTGCTTTGGTTAGACAGCTTCTTTAAATAAATACTATATGAATGTGTATATATATATTTATATTTATAAATTTATATATGTTTATATATATATTTAATATATATATATTTAAAGAGAGAGAACCTAATATGTAAGCAGTATACTTAAAAGCCATTCTAATTTTCTCCTGTCTCTTTATCCCTCTGGAAAGGAGAAGTTTCTGGACTGAAAAAAAAAATTAATATCTGTTGGATCACAGCATTTAAGAAACTGCGGTGACCTTGTCTAAACTTCATTGTATAGATAAAGCAAATGAAGCCCTGAGAAGAGAAGGAGAGTGACCACAAATCCTTTGCTGCTCTTCCAGTGAGAAGTGGAGTCTCAGTACTCTGCTCGCCCCGGATCTAGAAAGGCTCTGCATTTGCTTTGACCAATAGAACACAGTGGAAGTGGCAACCTGCTCATTTCGGGAGCTGAGCCTTAAGAGAATGGCAGGCTCCGCTTCTTGCTTCTTCCTTGCTTTTGAGACATCTCCTGTCTGAACCAGCAACTGTGCTGTGAGGGGCTTAAGCGGCTTGGAGACAAACATTGGTGCTGCAGGCAACAACCACACCTAAGCCCCCAGCTGACAGTCAGCACGCACCTCCAGACACATGAATGTTGGACTAGTTCAGCCTAGGCAGACTCCCAGCAGGGAACATTCTCACCCATTATTTGATAATAATCACATGAGAAACCGGAAGCAAAACTTACCCACCTCTGGCCGGTCAGCTCATAGATGAGTGAGAGTCAACAAGTATTTGTTGTAAGCCACTAAATTTGAAGATAGTTTTTTTCTCAGTAAAAGCTCACTGGAACTGAAAGTAACTGGATCAAAGCTTCTAAGTAATGCAAAGTGAAAACCAGAACTCACATACCACTATACACCTTTCACGAGGTCATGATAAAGGGAACATACAGAGTTAAATAAGACCCATTCTTACTCTTCCAGTAGTCCATAATTCTAAAAGCCTTCATCCTTTCAGTATTCACATGGAAGGCAGAATTTTCAAAATCCTCAAACCTTAAAAACAAAGTCTTAGAGCTCTGTCAACATAATAGCAACCCATAATTTGGTCATATGGTAAGGCAGCATTCTCAAGTGTTCCTTAAAGTTAGCACGAGTCATGAAAGAGAGGTAAACTGAATTGGGAAAACTCTAGCTTAAATGAAATTAAAGAGGTCTCCTTAGTTCAGGATTTTTCAAGGATATAAAATCTCCAAGCAGAGCTCCAGATAGGACCCTTTTTCCTAAAATCATTTTTAAAAGTTGCTTTCATAATTTGGCATGCCATCAGCTTAGAGTACACATTTTTCATAAAATTTTCATGACCATCAGGGATTATACTTAATTATTTGCCTTTTACAAGATGGTGCCATGTTCTGCCCTCTTAACTTTTAACATTCTTCTATAAGTAGAGCTAATAAGTTGTATGAGGAATGGGTACATGAAGGAATAAATAAAACTAGATACACACTAAATAATTGAATTAGTTAGTTAAACATGGTAATCCTGGAAATCAGTTTTAACTCTAATTAGCCTTGTTTGGATTTTGTACCCTTATTTTCATATAAATTTAATTGGAATTGTAACACTTGCTCTAACTCAGAGAGTTCTTGGGAAGTTCAAAAGAGACTTCAAAGTTGAAGATAGGGCAAAAATAATTTTTAGTAATCATGTATTCCTCCACTCCTTTCATTTTGTAGTTGTGGAGATTCAGATCCAGAAAGAGTTTTTAGTGCATACACTAAATACACTGTAAACCTCCTTCCCTGTGGATCCACATTAACTGTGTTGGAAAAGCTTTTCTCTGGTATATCAAATTCTATGATTCTAATTTACAAGGTGCTAGCTTTTCACTCATAAGTTTTGCACGTATTTGGGGAAAAGACCCACATTTCACCACAGAATTCATGGCTGGTATAGGAAGGTGTGGCAGTCAAACATTTGATACTAAATACGGCATGGGCACTGACAATCAGAACAGGTGGCAGCTGTCAACAGCTGGGCCAGACACACTAACAAGGGCTGGGTGAGCATCAGTTCAGGTATATGGATGTGGTCAATCACATTTGCCCCTTCTTGCCATGAGTTCCTGGTCCTGTGAGTACCTTCATCTCATTTGTGTCAGAAATTCTTTCATTCAGGCTCTCTCTTGTGCTATGGCTGTGTTATTGACGTCCATAATACAACAGATTGCCTTCTCTCTCTCCTGGGAATCTCCTAGTACTTTATGGCTCCTTCAGCATCATGCCACCCTGCACCCCAAATCATGGGGCATTCCCATGTCATCAGTGTCCAAACAGAGGGAATCAGAGTTTTATCATCTCCTCTTGGCCCCACTGGGACACAGGCCAATCCATTACCCTTACGTAATTATTCATGGATCTCTCCACCCTTATACATTCTTACTCTACAGTCATGGCTGAATATGATTTGAAAGACTGGAGGAGTGATATATAAATACAGCAGTGAGAAGATGGTAAAGACGCAATAAAATAGCATGATATATAGTATTCGATACTTTAAGAATGGGAAAAAATATTTGTAAGGATAAAACAATGTGTATGTATTTAGCCAGCTCTTTTGTGTAGCTTTGATACAATATGTATTTTTTTTTATTAAATCATAGCTGTGTACATTCATGCACTCATGGGGTACAATGTGCTGGTTTTATATACAAGTTGAAATTTTTTCATTAAACTGGTTAACATAGCCTTCACCACCTTTTCTTAGTTATTGTGTTGAGACATTCATATTCCACATTTAGTAAATTTAACATGTACTCTTGTAAAATGCACTGCAGGTGTGGTGCCACCAGTTACCCTCCCTCCACCCATCCTCCCCTCTCCCTCCCCTCTCTATTGCCTTTCCTCTTCTTCTTGGGCTATAATTGGGTTATAGCTTTCCTATGAAAGCTATAAACTGGTTTCATAGTAGGGCTGAGTACATTGGATACTTCTTTTTCTATTCTTGAGATATTTTGCTAAGAAGAATATGTTCCAGCTCCATCCATGTAAACATGTAAGAGGTAAAGTCTCCATCTTTCTTTAAGGCTGCATAATATTCCATGGTGTACATATACCACAGTTTATTAATCTATTCATGGGTTGATGGGCACTTGGGCTTTTTATGTTTTACAAAATAGTGTGCATGGTCTTGTAGCTCTTTCTAAATACATTACTTCTCTTCTGAGCCAACCTGGCTTGGTTTACACTATTTGACATAATGCTGATGTAATGCCTTATACCATGTGACTCCACTCTGCTACATGGTAATATGTTTTCAAAAGTTTTTATCTGAGTACATTTCAACCACCCTAAAGGAGAAATAGGAGCTTCATTCTCATGGATTGAAGGTAGTTACCGTTCTAGCATGCTTACCTCGACAAGCCTGCTGGTGTGTTCATGAAATATCGCAGCATATTCTTTTATTTCTTTTTCCCGGCCATTCTTAGCAGCTTCAATGAGAACCAAAAGTGGGACTGTCGTATCCAAGAAAGAGTCTGACACATGATCTATAATAGCCTTGCGGAGCTGAGAAGAAATAAAACATTCACGGCTTTTATTTTTCAGGAAATGGTTCATATTATTTCCTATTCTTATAATCTCCGTGGTTACAACATTCATTCAATACATTTTTTGCACAATCTCCAAAGTCAGTGTATTTAAGACTATATTTGAACATGCCTTCAGAAACTAAAACAAACAGAATATCCAGGGGTAAAAATCATTCAGCAGTAGTTCCCTTGCTCTCAGAAATTAACCTATTTTTTTTTTTTTGTAAAAATTGTACTTAGCCCAGAAGTCAGATTAAAATGATAATACTTTGTTTTTCTCAAAGAAATTGTACTATTAGAATGTTTATGCATGTGTACAAATAACATTGTACATCTTGTATTCCCTTAATTAGAAATTATAAAATGTTTTCTACCTTGGAGGAACTGATGATAAATTTTGATTAGCTAAATTGTAGACTTCATGGTAATTAAACCAAGGTAGATCACTGATTATGCCAGTTGATAACAGATTAATAGAGCAAGAAGAATAATAAATGAGTTTGATGTCCCATTTTCTCCATTTGCATTAATTGTTCCTGCCCTCACACCTTAAATTATTAAACAACTATAATATTCTGCTACAATTAGTTCTTTTTAATTAGATTACATGGAAGCTTATAAATGACAATCAGGCAATTAGTCTATTCAGATATTTTGTGAGATTTAAACTGTGTTGGAAATTAATTCATTGTATTTATATAATATTGTGCCTTTATGGATCACAATATCCTGAAATGTTTCATTAATTGCAACAATGACCATCAATGGGTCCCAAGAATTTAGGTCAACCCCCTAGTTAGTTTGATAAATTTTATACAATTACACAAAAGGACAAATAGCTATTAGACAGAAAAATGCAATTTGCCTTCTATGAAAAGTCTATTTCAGGGCACTTTTAATCCAGTAGACACTTATCATACTTTTGGATTATGTGAAAATGAGTAGTAACATGTGTTTGTGGGCACGATCTGAATGATACAGGTGCATACAAAAGTACCATCTTCTTATAATCATCATAGAATTATAAATTCATAATAACTATAGGTTTCTAGGAGAAATGTACCTCTGTTCAAGATGGTGGAACTCTCTTAGAAGGGGTATGAAATGTTTTGGCTACTAACAATTTCACAAGGGCTATAGAAAAACCCCCAAGGAGAGATTCTGCTTAGCATACAGAAAAGCGAACCATTAATGGCAACTAATTAATATTTACTGAATACTGATAGGAGAGAGTGTCGAATGCTAAGGGGTTGCAAGGGAAGAGAAAGACTTTAAGTGATTTAAGGAAGACCATTAAAGGAATGAATAATGCATTTGCTGTCTACAGGGAAGGGACTAGGAAAGTCAGGCAGGAGGTCACAAGGTAGGAGCTCAGCTGGGGACTGCAGGTTGTATAAATTTCTGATACATAAGAGAAAAGTAAAAGGCATCTTTCAGAGGGGGGACACTTTTCAGTGAGCACCCTTCTCTTCTACCTTTTTCTTCTTTCATTTATAACTGGCATATGCAGCAGGAGAGCTGAGGGGAGATGTGCCCGAGAGATATCCCAGGAGGAGTCAGCATGGGAGAGGGAACTCAAGGAGGGAGACACACAGGGAGGAGACCTAAGAATAAAGTCTCAGGAAATACTGCTTTGTAGGGAAGTCATGTACGTGACACTGTAGGTCCCAGAAAGAGACTCAGATAATGGCCAAGACACGAAGAGAACAAATAATGAGCAAATAATAAACTTTGAAATAAACGTGTCAATGCTCTCCAAATGTAGTCATCCCACCAAGCATAATAGTCACATCATGAGTTTGTTGAATCTTTTCTCCTGTGCATTTGATTTCATTCAATTTGACAAATATTTCTTCATCTTTCTACCAAAATAAGGCATTGTAAGGCATGTCCAGATGAAAATGTATGGTCCCTTATAATCCAATGGAAGACTGAGTGCCATTAAATATTACAACAAAGGAAAACTAGGTGATTGACATTTGTGTGTGTGTGTGTGAATGTGTAAGGATATATATATTTCAAGAGGAGAATAGGTTTGAAGTCAAATTTTAAAGAGAAGTTACTTCTTTTTTTTTTTTTTCCTGCAGTTTTTGGCCGGGGCTGTGTTTGATCCAGCCACCTCCAGGATATGGGGCTGGCACCCTACTCCTTTGAGCCACAGGCACCACCCTAAAGAGAAGTTACATTTAAAAAAAAAAATGACTGTGACTTATCCATTGGTTGACTGCTGATAGGTTATTGATGAACCTCATAGTTTTAGCAGAAAAGTATAGCAAGAGTCCTATTGCTATGGTTTGAAAGTGAATGGGGGATGAGGAGGTATGGACAATGAGTGTAACCTCCTGTTGCTGGTCATTTTACTGTGACATGAAGGAGACTTGTTATTTGCTACATTGAGATGCATTTTTAAGGAGGGATTTTTTTTTTCTACAAAAAGACTTTGATATACATTCCTATCTGCAACTATATGCAAAAGTCAGTTTTTCTTCTTGTGCTTTTCATAATATTGACCTTGATTGATCACCAAAGTGTCACACAGTTCACTGCTGCCATTGCTTGTCAGGGCCTGGGACTGGCCAGGTCTTGGCTGGCTTAACTAGGTTCCAGACACGGACCGCTAAGCTACCTTGGTCAGGAACAATTTCTCCTGGATGCCTGAGGGCTATCTACTTCAGCAGGATTGAGAGAGAGAGAGAGATAGTCTTTGAGAGAGTAAAGCCGTCTTAGAATAGATAGATCTTAGTCTTTAGTGGAGCTTGGCCGTGCTGGGGTTCTGTAGGCAGGAGAGGAGACAGAAGCAGAGTAAGTGGGTCTGTGATAGAATGCACATGCTCCCAACTGCCTTCTCCTTCAGCCCAATATAAGGCTGATTTTGTGCCTCTCAACACCACAGGTGTAGAGACTGCCAATTCACCACTGCTCTCATCTCACAATGCTCGTTAGGAGCGCTAAATCCCTCTCCATGCCCTTTTCAGCAAGTTGTTCCATTATTGAGCTATACAGGTATTTCTTATAACTCTTACTACTCCTCACCATAGGCTATACAGGCTGCTACACCAAAGCAAGAATGAAAGATGGAGAAAAAGTATTGCCTCACACTGTGCCAACCTTTGTGAGCATTTTGTCTCATGGCAGAAGAATATGGTCAGAAATTAGAGACTTGTGTTCCACTGACTGTGCCCTTTCAGACTGTAATTCCTGATGCCCCGGCCCTGGATGGGTACCAGTGTGACTTCTTAGTAACCTGCTGCCCAGAATCACTGCCTGAGCTCCACCTACTATCCTGCCCCCACCCTCATCCCAGCCACAGAAAAATTATCTTCCAAGAAACTGGTCCCTGGTGTCAAAAAGGTTCTAATCTGTGGTCTACTGGGGACAGGGCCACACAGCAGGAGGCAAGTAGTGGGCCTGCACATCCCCAAAGCTTCCGTGTATTTATAGCCACATCCCCTGCTTGCACTACCACCAGAGCTCTGCCTCCTACTCCCCACCAACCCCCTAGTCCATGGAAAAAATTGACTTCCATGTAACCAGTCACCGGTGGCAAAAGACTGGGGACTGCTACTGTAACAGATAGCATATAGTCAGAGGCAGGGAGTTATCCTTCCCATTCTTAACCCACATAAATAACAAACAGCACAGTTAGGTCAATCAATACACAATTTTCTTACTAGTCCCTGTTTGACGTGGTGATTCCTGACCCTTTCTCTTCCCCGTCATAACCATGATTGGAGTCTGTGTTATATGGGCTTTTGGTGGTTTATATCTCATCCTCTCTAGACCTACTCTAATTTCACCTGTTGTTGTGGGGAATAATTCCATGTCCTCTGAAAACATTCCAGGCCTCTTGTGGGCATTCTATTCCTCTTGCCATTCTTTCTCAGGGTCTCTCCCAAGTCTCTGTGAGGTTCTCAGCCAAAACAAAAACATAGCCTGGAAGTTCTGGAGAGTCCCCACAACTGGAAGCATCCCTTCACCAACGGGTATGGGAGCTACTGAATAAAATCCCCAGCCTCCTTGACTGACCAGGCAACTCTGGGAGACCATCTGGCAGTTCTCAAACATGCCTGTTGCCTATAACAGCATCTCAACAGTGTACCATTTCTTCTTTCCCATCCACTTTGCATGTCCTGTGACACTTGCTTCTGGGAATCATCTGCCAAATCATCTACCTGCACTCAGGCCCCAGTCTTAGGCTCTGCTCTAAGGAAAATCCATCTGAAACAGGCACCTCTGTCCGGGGTTAATATTTGCTCATTGAGAGTCTGACTCCAAAGTCTTGCATCCTCTCCTACTCTGCTTCATTCATCACTGGGTTTGTTTCTGTCATGTTCTGAATTATGCTGACTGTAAAGAGGAATTATTAATTGATAGGACTAGAAATGCAGATAGAGAAGAGATGTGGAAGGACTAAATGTTATGCTAAGCAATTTTCTTTACATGTTCTGACATATTCATATGAGTTTTTTGCATAGGCATGTATATGTATGTGTACTACTAAAGGATCCTCTTATTTATTTTCAGATTATTTTCCTGCCTAATAGCATGATGCATCCCTTTTATTTGGGAAATATACAAAAATGTTTAAAGAAGAATTCCACATGACAATGTGGAAATAGGAGCCACAGCACTACAATCTGAAGTTCCTGGGAGTCCAGGAGGAGTTAGAAGGATGCATTTTCAATAAATACCTATTTGTGGCCGGATATAAAAGATGTCAGAATAAAACTAAACTGAGGCTCTTTCCATCTTTCTCACTCCAGTTTAATAAAGGGCCTTGAGACATCAATCTTTCTATTTCCCACCAATGTAAGTGGTTTTGGATCTCAAATAAAATAATATATTTTTCTACAATTGAAATTCAAAAGTGAAAGCCTTGTGTGAAAACTCTAAAAGAGCACCCCCCACCACACTACCAAATAAAGAAATAGGAAAAATGAAATTGTGAAGATAAGAGGAATGGAAAGAGGAGAAAGTATTTTGGGAAAGAATCATCCTCAAGGAACTAGAAAAGCATTATTTGTGTGTAGTAATGCCATGTTAATTTTAAGTCAAATAGCAAAATACGATTTTCAAAGCCCAGTTGACTGGTAATAACAAAGTCAACCAATAATTAACTCAGTGTGTACCTACATTTCAATTTATATATATCTTGTGGATATTTCATATTTGAAGACAAGGATGATGATTAGGGCACGTAAGAGGCTACCTATTTTTTTTTTAATTCGAGTGTTGCATTGGGACTATCACCATGGAGAAGACACAGATTTAGAAATTCAGAAACTCAACAATCAAAGAGTCTATCAAGAGTTTTTGGCTTTTTGTTTTGTTTTTACCAGAATCTTATTTTATTCGACACATCTCATTCTTACTTTGACATTTATGGTGTTAAAAAAAATGTTTTCTTGATATACACAAATAAAAATGTTAACCTGCCTTTAGTGAAATTGGAATGTAAGTTTCACTCTGCATAACAACAGAAATGAAATGTATTTGAATGTTTATATTTTTTAATACAAGATATTTTAAAAGCCTCCTCCTTTTATTAAGAGAGTGCCATCAAGCATGCAATTCATGAATGTTGGGGATAAAAGGTTAAAGGAAGCAGAAAATTTAAATTTGAAAAATCATATAAAACAATAAGAAAGAAAAGAATTCTAATGGAAAAATAAGTGGACTGGGCAGAAGGGTTTCTGAAAGTAAACTGGCCATTGTTTTTGCCCCTAGGGGTGGTGGTTACATAGGCTAGGGGTGGATGAACCTGGACTAGAACCATGATGACTCTGTCAGTTAGCTAGTGATGTTTGGTATATTGACTCATTTTGAGAAATTGAGGTAATAATGCTATGGCATTATATCTTGCTTTGAGAATAAAAATAAATAAGAATAAATACACTTGGAAGAAAGTTTGGGAACACATTTAGCAAATGAGAAATGTTGACATAACGATCATTATGAGGACTTAAAATCCAGTGGGAAGAACACTCATTAAGAAAGAAAAAAACAAAATACAAGAAGAATATGATCGCTGCTATAATAGGATTATACATGCTGTAAATGCTCCAGGAGGAACATGACTGATTCCAGCTAGTGAAAATAGCAAAAATTTCATTGAAGAAGTAGTATTTGGTTGAATGTAGTTGATTAGGGGATAGATGAGGGGTGTAAGGGGAGTGAGTGGAGAGGCACCAAGCTGAAAAGTCCAGATATACAAAGACACACATGGGTTTGAGAGGGAGGTGACGGAAATTTTGCTAAGTAGTAGGGTTAATGTGTTCATGTGATGAGAAGGAGAAATGGAGAAAGAGAGCTGAAGGCAAAGGAACATTAAGAATAATGGGAATTAAGTCAGGGCCAAATCAACAGAGGACCCAGAACACCAGGCCAAGGACATCTATCTTTGCTCTTTACTAAAACAGGCAAGAAAGTCACAGAGCAAGAAAGCTGGAATAAGTAAGTACTATGTCACCTTCCAGAAAATTACAGTTGAAGCCCTTTAATCTATAATTTATTTCTCCTCAGATATTTCTAAGCAATCTATGTCATTCATCAAGGAAGAAGTCCAATCATGCAAAGACACAGGAACCAAAGTTAAAAGGCTTCTGTGTTTCTGATGGGAACATGGTCAAGAAGGAGGAATAGGAGGAAGGGGCAGGAAGAGGAACTGTGCTTATCTTTTTCCTAAAGCAAACCAATAAAACCAGCTCTCGAGCAAAGATGAACACTAAATACTTCACAGAAAAACATTTTAGGGACAGGGCTTTCTCTTTCCTGTGTGTATGTATATACACACACACACAAATATATATGTATATGTACACATACTATATATATATATTTAATGTATATGTATATAATGTATACATATAATGTGTGTATATATGTAACATGTTTAAAGCACATTGTTAGATAAACTTTGTAGAATAAAAAAAGGTGGAGACAACATATTGCTTTTGAAACTAATTTTTAATATACTACCCAAAGCATAAATATCAAGATGAAAAAATGAAGTCTGGGAGAGAGGGCAGGTGAAGATAATAGGAAACAAATACAGCAACACAGCAACTAACCTTGCCGACACTGAAGACGATGGATGTGCCCGAGACGGCTGCTAATAATCCCATCCCTTCCTATGCACACGTACCACTTCTACAAGAGACAGACCTCTGCCTGTTCCTGTTGACTGAGATCAGGGTATGACTATCCTGACTAATAGAATGTGAGGAAGCAACATTCCATGACTTTGCAGCTTGGGCATTTAGAAGGCCTGGTAGATTTCATCTCTCCTTTCTTGGCACCTTGAACCATCATCTAAGAAATCCAGGCTACCCTGCTAGGGTGAGAAGCCACAGGGAAGGGCTATAAAGGAACAGATGCCTCATGGAAAGAAGAAAAAGGAAAAAGCACTATGGCCCAAATATGGAACCCAGCCACAATCACTGTTTGACTCCAACTATGTAGGAAAACACAAGTGAAAATACTATAGGAATGGGTCTGCAGACCCCCAGCCAATCCAGGAATCAGGAGATGAAACCGAGATTGTGTTTTTATTTTTCTGGTGGTTTATTAAACATGGATAGAAAATAGAAATAATGCAGAAAAGATAATTTTTTCTGTGAAACCACATGAGATTTCCATACCTCCCAAACACAGTAGTTCTCTACAAGTTGGAAATATCTCCTTACTGTGAAGAATAGTATTAGTAATTCTCAGGGCTATTTCTATATCTCACTGTTGGTAGTGAGGTGGAATCACAAGTAGGACTGCAAGATAAAATACAGGGTGCCCGAGCTACACTTGAATTTTACATTAACGACTTTTGAAATATAAGTAGGTCCCGTGCAATATTGGGGACATAATTATATTAAAACGTGTTCATTGTTAATCTAAAATTCAAATTTAATGGGGCCCCCTATCTTTTTTTTGATACATCTGGTAATCCCATACATAAAACATTGCTTTTTTCATGACTTTTTAAAGACAAATAATGATTTATAGGAAAAATGTAGACTAAATCTCTTTGAATAACGTTTTTATAATCTCTTAAATAACTTCGTTGAAGACAATGTAGGAGGAAGAGACAGGAATGAGAGATGGAATAGTTGCTAGCGCATAGGTTGAAACAACTTTTACAAGTCCTAGACATCATGAATAAGATCCGGAATAGAAAGCACATGACAAAAGGGGAAGATGACTCCTAGGGCATAGGTTTCTGAGTCCTTGTGTAGGTTCTGACCCAATGACCTCTCTCCTTTGGCAGATCTCTCCATCACCCTGGCCTGCTTTCTCTTCTGTATCACAAGACATGCGTAAGTTCCTTTCAACTCTTACCTTCTGTGATTCTGTGCTGACAGTAAAGTAGAACTCCCATTAAGGCCATAAACTGAGATTTTCACAGACTTGAAAATTGTGTCTTTATGCAGCTCGTATTAAATGGCTGGCAATCCCTATTTATTCCATTTGTGAACATACTTCAGATGAAAGGATTGCTCAGTCATTTTACTAAATCTTCCCATTAAACTATAATAATATATTACATTAAAAGCTTATGGTTTAAAAGCTTTTTGCCCCTCTTTTATGAGTCAATGGTGACCAAGTTAAAGTTGTACATGAGAAGGAACTCTGGTTATTAATGAGTGGAAAGGAATGGAGAGAAAAGGTCTTTGAAAATAGCTAAGTCTTCATATTTCTGGGAAAAAAAATTAACTTTGGCATAGTATCAGACTTCTAAATTATTTAATGAAATACTTTCTAATTCTATGTTCCTGATGACCTAAGGTTAGAATGTAGCTTTAACTTAAACAGAAACTAGTTTTTGAAGCATTACAAAAAAGAATTTGAATGGGGAATTGGTAGGGTGTCCGAGTTACTTACAAGCTGTTCATTGTAAGCATTCATATCATGCAATAAACTCCGTCTTTCGTGTAATAGCATCAATTTATCACATTTCCTAAAAACTAACTGTGGATCAGGCATTGATATGCATTTTATTTAATCCTCATAGCCCTATTGTGTATTATTTAACCCATCTCATAGGTTCGATAGGTTCAGAGAGGCTAAGAGATGAAATCTGTGTCCAATATCTCACAACTGACAAGGATCGAGTCAGGATTTGAATGTAATTCTGCCTGATATTAAAACACGCATTATTTTTTCTACTTTCTGTTTGCCACAAAAATTAAGGATATCAAGGTAGAAAGTATACATTCACAGTTATTTGTTGCTATTCTAAAATTTTCTTTATTTTTTTTATTCAGAGTCTCACTCTGTCACCCTGGATAGAGTACCATGGAGTCAACATAGCTTACAGGAACCTCAAACCTCATCGCTTGGGTTTAAACAATCCTTTTGCCTCAGATTTCCAAGTAGCTAGGACTATAGACCCTACCTTGCCTGGCTAGGTTTTCTATTTTTAGTAGAGACAGTGTCGCTCTGACTCAGGCTGGTCTCTAACTCCTAAGCTCAAGCAATCCACCCACCTTGGCCTCTCAGAGTGCTAGGATTACAGGTGTCAGCCACAGTAGCCCTAAATTAATTTTTAAAATACCAAAAACAAGAAATAGATTACTCTGCAGTGAGTAACAGCCCCGTTGGCCATGTGTGTCTCTGCCTCTGTGCCACCCTGCCCTCACCTGCCTGCGAAGGTCCCTGGTCTTCTTGCACATGTTGTCTATAGCCGTGTTCAGGGTATTACTCCTTTCCTTTTTTCCAGTCTGCAAAGAAGGAAAAAAAAAATGACATAAGCAATGGTATCAAATTACTCTTTATCACTTAGCAATTTGCTTTCTAAATTTTCTGAAAATAACAGCTTGAAATTCAAGAATAGGTTTCAAAACTGCGATATTATATATGATTCATGAGTATTTCACTTAAGACTAAGTAGAATGGTGATTAAAGCTCACATTATTTTCTTCTCAGCTTCTGTAATATCTCTGATACAGGGTTGGGTTGTAGTCGGGGCGGCAGTAGGCAGAACATTATCTCCATGAAACTGTGATCTTCATTCTTAACAAGTCAAATCTTTAACTGCTAAGCGTGCAATTAGCTTAAAAGCATTAGATGCCCAATTTGTCAACTTCCGTGGGAGTTTCTGAAGTCATTTTCATAGTGTATTGTGTAAGTTATGCAGAACCATATTGGAGTTTTGCTAAACACTAAATGAAATATGCAGTGTAAATTCATACCATTTTCAAAAGTTGACCACAATTTTAGCTGACAATATTCCAAGAACAGATTGTTTTAAGTAGGAACTGGACGCCGTTTTTGGCTCTTTAAGATCGTTTGTGAAACACCTTTTTCTTCTCTGAGCAGAGCAGTTCTCTCTGTTATATCCTTAACCTAAATCTTTAGGCTATTAAGCGCAAGGAGAGTCACCTTGGTTGGTATTTTCTACATATTATTTTTGTGGGAGACAACTGGATTAAATCTAATCATACTCTTTTTAGTGATATCTCATATAAAAGAGATTGAAAAAAATCATTATGTGATTCACCTCTAGGAAAACTGCTGCTATTTAAATTAATAAAGTGAAAAGAGTTCTTGAGAGAAGACCTTGAAAATCAGGAAGGCAAGTTTAAGCAGCTGATAACTAAAAGAGTTTGCAGCATGGACGCAATGAAGAAGGATGCTGAGGTCAAGTGAAGGCAATTAGGTAGCGTGTCAGACTCTCTCCCCAGTGACCAACCTGATACATACATCCACATCTTCAAATGGAAAGACTTCAAGAAATTCAAGCCCATCGACACTCTGCCCTAACCTACCATTTTAATCTTATCTCCCGCCAGATCCTCTCAAATACTGTCCCTTAAGGTAGCAACCTTTCTATACTTTCCTATCTCTTCCTCAACTTTTTACACACAATATACCTTTGAATTCAGAGAGCATCTCTCAAAACCACTCCTATGGAAATCTTGCCTGTTCCTCAAAGGTTTCCATAAATAATTCCAAAATAAAAAGAAATTCTGTTCAAAAGTCAGCTCTCACGTCTCCTTGCCCCAACAGCACGTTGAACATTTCCCAATACGCTCGTTTTGTTTCCGGGCACACTCATTACCCATGCACTACGGCTAGAATCTTGATATTGGCAAGTCAATCTTTTTTTTTTTTTCTGTTTCAACTCGTAACTTACATGAGTCTTATTGAATGGTCTAGTTTACAAATGAACTTTATTAAAAACACAAAATAGTTGCATTGGGACCTACCATGCAGGAAATAATCATACTAGAGTCTGGAGAGGAGATTTTCACGCCGAGCTTCAAGGCACTGTAAAGTGCTCTATTAGCTGGCACCCACCTAAACCTTAGTTAGACCTAAATTTTCAGTAGCTGCGTTAATGATATTTAAGGTATGAAAAAATGATCTTCATCTGAGACCATTCTATACACTGCAAGATGTTTGGCCTCCCTGGACCCATGTCCACTAAATTCCAACACTAACTCCCAGGCACTGTGATAGCCAAATGATGGCACCACACTCTTCCAGCTGCTTCCCACAGGGAGGCACAGTGGAGGACCATTAAGTCCTTTACCACATTTTATTTTTGAAAGACAGTATAGAATGTGCATAGGACGGAAAACTATGTCTAGTGAAAAAAAAAGGGAGGGGAGAGAAATAGGAGGCATAGAAGGTGGGTTATTTCAATGAGCAGTAATATAACTCTGGATATCAGAGCACTGGTGGCAATTACCCAGATGAAATCTGTAGCTACCCCGCATTGTAGCCATGGAGAAGTGCAAGGGTTAATTCAGTGATATATAAGGCAATGGAATAAACAATGCACAGTAGGCTATAAGACAGTTCCTAATTTTACCTAAAGAACCTACCTGTTGTTTTCTAGTTTCATGCAGTGATAACCCTTGAATGTATCTCTCTCTACTTCAGGAACGCAGAGATAGAAAAAAGGAGGCAGGGGTGAGACAGACAAAGCGACCACCCCCCCCCCACACACACACACACAGTATCAGTAATAACAGGGGAGACTCCTGCGTGTGAGCTGTAAAAACCCACTAGCCTCTGTGCTGTGATTCATTGGAACTAAAGGATGCTGACCTTCTCAGAGCCAGCAGCAGAAGCATACAGAACTTTAATAAAAGATGACAAGAGGTGACGGCATGAAGAGATTCAATAAGGGCTATAAAGATGATTTCCTAATTTCTAGCCAGAGATTAACCTTAGTTTAAAATGCCTCATTGGGTCAAAGATATTTTGCTCTCTTGGTAATAATAAACAGCCCCTATCATCACGGGAAATAGAAAGTTCTCCCTCCCTGCGTTTCTCTCCCCTCATGCCCTACCTCTACCCACATCCACCTTTCTTCTTTCTCACCTCCAGATTTTTACTGGGTCCTTTCTCTATTCATCCAGATTTATTTGGCTTCCATCAAGCCATGTTATGCGTCTTTATTCCTTTTGCATGGCACAAAAATAAATAAGGCGAGGAGAAATAGCCCTGCCCTGCTTAAAGGCCCTCATTCCCTCTGTTTTCAAAGCTTTAACAAATCATCAAGCAATGAGCCAGGATGAAAGGTGAATTCTGTGTGCTGAGGTAGGGAATGGAAAAAGCAGGATATTAAAACACAACCACAGAGGACAGTCAGACCTGCCCGTATCCCAGGTGCTTGGAAGAGAGGACGCTTCTGAAGGGAATGCTTAACGGACATGATCATTAAGTCAGCACAGCCTGGCTAATGGAAAAGGGACCCCTCGAGTGGAGCGTCAGAGAGAAAGATCCTGAGACAACATGACCCAGATCAGCACTGCATGGGAGGGGGGCAGTCGGAATCTTCATCAGTAAGTAAACGGCCAGCAAGACTTTATTGGGAAAAGAGCAAACAATTCTGAGCATGGACTTCATTCGGTGAAATTTCATTAAATGTGTTGCTCAGAAATTCTGACCCAATGTGATCCAGGCTTATTAAACTTACAAAATCTTAACTAGGAATCTTTTCATCAATTCTCCTTACCATCGCTCCCACATAACTGACCACATTTCATTGCACCGTCTTGAGGTTCCGTTAAAGCTGCCCACAAATTGGGGGAAAAGTCTCTTTATAAATAAACTCCTTGAATTATCCTAATCTGAGTGTTCCATCTGTTTCCTGTTGGGACTCTACTGAGAAGAACCTTCTAACACTGTATTGTTGAATACTGGAGCTACTGGGTCACACGTGGCTGTTTAAACTTAAACATAAATTAATTAAAGTTAAACAACATGAAAAACTGAGTTTCTCAATTTAAAGTGCTCATTAGCCACGTGCGTCTAGTGGTTGCTGTATTGTATACCGCAAATACAAAACATGTACACTATTGCAGAAAGAGCTATGAAACAGCCTTGTTATAGGACATTGATTTTTTCAAATATCTTTGAACCAAGATCAACAAATTTCTATATAAAAGTTAGTGATTGAATTGTATCTTCTAAAATGTCCGTAATCAGAAATGTAAGAGGTAAGAAGTCAAAAAAGAGGTGTTTTTTTTATACAAGCAGAGTTCCTACTTTCATTTAAGTCTTCCTTCCTTCCTTCCTTCCTTCCTTCCTTCCTTCCTTCCTTCCTTCCTTCCTTCCTTCCTTCCTTCCTTCCTTCTTCTCTGTATTTTTTTTTCCTCTTTTTTCTTTATCTCTCTCTCTCCTCCCATCCCTTTTCCCTCCCTCCTTTTCTTCCTCCTTCCTTCCTTCTTTTCTTCCCCTCTCTTCTTTCTTTTTAGCTCACTGCAGCCTGAAACTTCTGGAATCAACCTCAGCCTCCCACCTCAACCTCCATAGTAGCTGAGTAGCTGGGACTATAGGCACAAGCTGCCATGCCCAGCTGTAAGTCACCTTTCAAACAGATTCAAATAAAATAGTGAGCAAAGAACAAACAAACAAATACCACCCCTCCAGGCACTTACTCCCTACTGGAAACATGTGAGGTCCAATTATGTCCCTTCTTTGCTCTAAAACCCTTCCCTCTATTGTCAATCAAATTAAGAACAAATGCTTCACCATGGAGCTCAGAGCCTCACATAATCTACCTCCATATTCATTTATCAACCAGTAAATGAGGCACTTTAATGGGTCCTTACATATTTTAGGCAATATATAATCACAATTCAAGAACTCTGCTAGAAATAGACATAAAGACCATATATAATAGAGGTATCTAGGGTACCACACGGCTTGATGAGAGCAGCACTCCCTTCAAAGATGAGAGAAGAATTCCCAAGCAGGTGACAACTGAGTATTGAAGGCCATGTGGGAATCAGCCAGGTGAAGGTGAGGGAAAAGGCCATTATGCGAGTCAGGGGTAAACTGCAGGAAAGTAAAACTCCTTAGCGAGTATTGGGTAGTCGGGGCAATAAGTGTGCGGGAAGGCTTGATTTCAAAGTCTGTGACATTAAGTAATGAGGCTGATCCTATAGACAACTGGGGGTTGTAGAAGTTGAGCAAGTGAATGATACAACCAGACATTATATCAAACTGGCTGAAATCTGCACAATGGACTGGGGAGATTAAGAACAGAAAGAGGCAAGAATTACACGGTCATAGGAAGAGTCTGTAAGAGAGATGAAAAGTGTAAAAACCAATGCACTGGCAGCCAGGATAAAGAAAAAGATGTACTTAGGACCCTGTGTGAGTAAACTGGGTAAGAGAATGACTGGCAGATGCCGGCAGGGAAAGGGAAGAGAACAATCTAGGCTGGGTTCAGGTTTCCAGTGGTGACCACTGGCTACATCATAGTGCTGTGAATAAGACGGTCACGTAAGGAAAAAACCAGGTCAACACAAAGATGATGATTTTAGTTTTGGAACCATTGGGGAGCTTGTGGAGAGCTCCCTTCATTAGTCTTTGCCCTGTGGTTAACTGCTCCCTGCATGGTCTCCCCAGACTGCACTGGCCTTGAGAGAGAAAAACCTCCTGCTCATGGTGTTCCTCACAGCATCGGAATAGTGCTCTTAACATAGCAGGAACTCAAAAGTTATTTATTGAGTAAACAGAGAAATAAAAGACTGGATAAGAAAAATAAGCAAGATAAGCAAATAAAATAAGCAATAAAAGAGCTAGGCAAATCCCATAACATTTTTGCATCTTAATTTGAAAACCCATAAAATAAAGTTTTGGGCCAGGCAAGGTGGTTTACGCCTATAAGCCTTGCACTCTGGGAGGCCGAGGTGGGGGGATCCCTTGAACTCAGGCATTCAAGACCAGCCTGAACAAGAGTGAGACCCCTGTCACTGCTAAAAATAGGCAAATGAGCTGGGCACTGTGTAATCTCAGCTATTCAGGAGGCTGAGGCAGGAGGATTGCTTGAACCCAGGAGTTTGAAGTTTCTTTGAGCTAGACTGACGCCACGGCATATTAGCCTGGGCAAAAGAGTGAGACACTGTCTCATAAAAAAGACAAAACAAAATTGCCTCAGTGTATTTCTATATGCTTTTCTAACTTTAAAATTCTATGAAAGTGCCATGTTCTCCAAAAGGAAGAATTCTAGAATAGTATGTTACTTTTAGTTTTTGAATTTCTTGCATAAACAGAAAATGTGTAAAAACGTGTCCCTAACACAAACCTGAAAAGGTACAAGGAAAAGGTGACGTCTGCAGTAGGCGGGACGTGATCTCACTCCCCAAAACTATGGACCCTTGACTACTAAGATGAATTTTAAAGCAAATAAAAATGTATCTAATGCATAGTCCAGTGAAAATGTGACCAGTGCCTAGGAGCCCTTCCTAGAATTTAAACAGCAAGAAGATGGTTTTGGCGTTGTTTTGGTTTGGTTTTTTTCACCTGTGCCACTTTATCCTACCTTTTAAAATGATACATTTTCTTTTGAGTGGGAAATGTTTATTTTATAGTAAAGATGAAATATGATGTCCTTAAACTTAGTTCTTCTGTACAGAAATAGCTTTAGAAATATTTTATGCTTAACACGTAACAGAGGCACAGATTTATATTTTCCAGGCACGGAAGACATATAAATAGACAAGCATAAAAAAAATGAAACTCCTTCTAGAATACCACTGTCCTGAGGAGCATGTCAGGAAACCATCCCGATGGGAGAGGTTAAATATCCTTTCTAAAACAAGGCCTGTGATAGGAAAATACAACCGTAATAAAACAAGCTGAGATTGGACATGAGGCTTTTAAAAATTAACTGTATAAGGATAGAATGATTCAGCTACCAAAGGAAATAGTTCGAAAAACCGACCACAAGTGTCAAAAAGTTTTGTGTTGTTTGGGATAATAAGCTGCTGTCACCACAGAGCTGCCTGCTAAGGCAGGACCGGGAGTCAGGGAGGGGAACCCACATTCTGTCAACTATTTACCCCATGTAAGAGCTTTACATGTGCTGTCTCAATTGCTGTTTATAATAACTCTTCAAATGCTCACGTATGAAGACACAAGTTCCGTAAACTTAAGTATCTTGCCCCAGGAGGATGCACTGGAAATGGTAAGACCAGGTAGAGCTGAGCTGTATCTCATACTTAATCTACCACAGTGTAAGAACTTGAATGCCTTGTGGCTTAAACCCAAATTAATATGGCTGCTATGTAAATAATATAAATGTGTTTCTAAAACATGACCAGCAGGATATAAGTTTGTAGAGGCAGTTACCAGAGCTCTATCACTTGACAGATATGTGTTCCTGGACAAGTCACTTAATCTTCAAAGTCTTAGTTTCCCTGCCTATAAAATGAATTTAATATAAGAACTATGTTATAGTTCTTATATAGGGTATATACCCTTAATATATAGGGTATTGCAAGAAGGAAAATGACTAAGGATATGTATGGTCTGGCAAATAGTGAAGGCTCGAGAAATATTAGCAGTCATTATTGTACTTGCCATCAGTGTCACCAATACCAATAACACTTGTGTTTCCTGAACTACACCAGCGGGTTGATTGCCCTGAGCTTTCCTAAACATTGACCCATTTTCTTGAAATGCCCTCCTCTCTTCTCACTCAACATGGAAATTCTTCACCTCAGTGTCCCAAGTAGCTGGGATTACAGGTGCCCACCACAATGCCCAGCTACTGTTTAGAGACAGGGTCTTGCTCTTGCTCAGGCTAGTCTCAAACTTGTGAGCTCAAGTGATCCACCTGCCTCAGTCTCCCGGAATGGTAGGATTACAGGCATGAGCCACTGCACCCAGCCTTCTATCACATTTTTCTAACTCTCTTCAACCTCACAATAAAAATGAAAAATTATGAATCCTCTCATTTGTGTAATCTCTTCACATATTTCAACTATAACACGTATGAAACTTTGTGTTATGTTTTATTTGCACTCTGCCTCGCCTTTGAAATTGTCAATTCTTAACTCTATAATCTTAGTATTTATTACAGCATCTGGCACTCAATAGCTGTGGGTAAATGAGTAAATGAAATAATGTCTAATACTTTTGTTAATGATATAGGATATAAATGAAAATACTTTTGTTAATAGTATATGATACACACACACACACATATATATATTTTTAGAAGTGACAAACCAACAGTTTCTTAGAGGACAGCAAAGCTTCCAATACAATGGAAAAAGTCCCAACGGGGTTTTTCCCAGTGTTTATATTTTTAACAAAAGTTATCAATATCCATCCTGTCAGTTGTCAAATATTCTATTAAATCAGGTTTTTTGTTCAAAGTCTGTTATCGTTATGCCCTACAAAACGGTATGATAAACTTGATACGAAGATGACTGCTAATGTGTGGATCAGAAAATGGGAGGTCTACAATAAGCTCCCTGGTTGACCGTGACTTAGGTGAATCATCACCCTTGTCCTTAGTCTCAAAGGTGCTTAGTATGTATAAAAGGAGGTCATTTAACTAAATTCCCAGGTTCCTACCAACTCTAATAGTATGTGGTATTAGAGTGCTCTATTGCTATATGTAGTCTAATAAGTGGCCAAATACTGACCCTCCAGTCATTCGCCTGTGTTTTCACACCAGACATGCTTACACCAGACTACAGTACTTCAATCAATAGTCACCAAACAGGAAAGAAATAAGCTTGGGTTTACACTGTAAAACAAACAAACAAACAAATAAAACAAATCATCATACCTGGGATGTGACTCACTTTCTCCAAATCTCAGAGCAGAGATGGATATAAACCAGAGATTTTATTTTATTTATGTATTTTTGAGACAGAGTCTCACTCGGTCACCCTGGGTAGAGTGCAGTGGCATCATAGCTCACAGCAACCTCAAACCCTTGGGCTCAAAGCAATCCTCTTGCCTTAGCCTCCCGAGTAGCTGAGACTACAAGTATGTGCCACTGTGCCTGGCTTGTTTTTTATTTTTAGTAGAGATGGATCTCATTCTTGCTCAGACTGCTCTCAAAGCTCCTGAGCTCAAGCAATCCACCCACCTTGGCCTCCCAGGGTGCCAGGCAGGGCTTTCTCTTTTAAAGAAGTTTCCGTGGATTACGAGCCACACATATGTGCAAGTGCAGCGCGAAGATCCCCCTCAAGGACGACTGGGTAACCCTGAAGCAGACTACCTGAAGAGTAGACACCCAAAGTAGTGATTCACCTAAGTCACGGTCAACCAGGGAGCTTATTGTAGAACTCCCATTTTCTGATCCACACATGAGCAGACTACCCGAAGAGTAGACTACCCAGAAAGAGTCCGACACTTGTTCCCTAAAATCAATGCTTCTTTAGCTATGTCTACTTTGAGCAATTATATTTTGTGATAATTTACCGCAATACCCACCTCCCATTTTTCTTGTCTTCCTGCTAGAGTTTCTCACTCCTCACTCCAACTCAGCAAACTCCAGGACCAATATTGCTCTTTATCAGGAGAAATTTACAATATGAAATGTACTTATTTCAGTGATTGAGTATTCAACTAAACTTGCTGTGGCCCCCCACTCTTGTGCATTTCAGATCTTGCCAAATCCTGGGTTAATCGCTGTTCTTATAAATCATCCTATGGTTACTATGCAAGGAAGGGACTAAGTTCAAAATTGAAGGTTGCACATAGGGTCGGGACAGGATCCAAAGATATTGTGCCCATCATGGTTCCTACACACTTCCTGCAGTATTCATGCACCAGAGTACAAATACAGGGATAATAAAGCGATTTAGCTAAGAAAATGCTTTTTTTTTGAGAATATTTTCATTTTCTTCTATTAAAGTTTTGATCATTTCTTTTATGGAATGGTGGTGTTATTTAGGAGTAATTTCTAATGTTTTTATTTGGCACAGAAGAATAATGGAATATCTGTCAGTCTCCCAGGTTGTGTGTGTGTGTGTGTATTCTCTTTGCTGGTTGTTCTAATATATTTGAACAAATATCTAACTTGAAGGAAAATGGTTTAAAACAATGAAATAAGCAATGTGCCTAATCTTGCCATCAAAATTGATTAAATCAGCCAGTCGTGATATTGGCATCTAAAAAGAGCTTAACATAATTTCTCTGCTTCAGAAACTGGGTTATTTTCTCAGCTTGTCAGGACATTTAATATCAATTGCATTTAAAATAACATTTATGTTAGACTTCAGTATAACGTTCTTGCACTATTTGAATCAGAAGAAAATATTCTTCAAATTTCAGTTCTAAGACTTATCAACAAAGTGCCCACATGCCAGGTAGGTAAGCTGAGCTGCTCCTTACCTGTAGGATGAGGAGGAGAATTCCTGCTTTATAAGGTTTTGATGGGCACTAAATGAGATAATGTGCAAAAAGCGTGTAGAGCAGTCACTGTCTTACAACTGACACTTAATGAATTATATTTATTATTAGCAATACAACTAATTGTAGGATTATTAAGGGTAAGGAACATAAATTATTTTATTCACTGCTATATCCCCAGTGTGCTTTTCATAACGAAGGCTCAGTATTTATTAATCATTTGAATGAATTTTTAAAGAATGAGTGAATAAGTGAATGAATGAACATATGAAACATGATATAGATCTATACGGGGGAGATTTACTTATGGTCATCAGCAAGATCATAGATATCATGTTGCAAATCATACTGGCCCCTCGAACATAGTCAAATATTCATGACAGTTAATGTAGATAAAATACAGACATAAAAGCCAAAGTTCATAGCCCTCTAAAATCAATGAATGGTTAAATCACACATCATGTCTTTAGTGACATTTCAATTTCTAAAATTATTTTATTAAGTCACTGGCAAAGGATCTTTGCGTGTTTTGGAAGGAGCTCTGGCTAACTGTAGAAATCATTTTGATTTTGTGATCCTTAACCCAGCAGCCAGCTTTAGGACAATGGCTACATCTAAAGAAAATAACTATGATCCTAAATATAAGATCTATAGGAAAGCTAAGCTTTCTCATTAGCTCATGTAATGCTCATAACAACCTTATAAAGCGGGTATTATCATCCTCATCCTATAGAGAAGGGGAAGCTTAGCCCACTCTCTGTAGGAAGTGGAAGAATGCAGTACTTTATGTTGGCAATTACACTGTGAGCTCTTAGACCAAAGACTGTTTCTCTCCTATTCAAAACCAAAGTCTAATAAGCAATAATATGGCATTGTATATAAAACCCACATAAATGATTTGCCATCTTTGAAATAGAACCACTGTTTTCTAGCTTTTTTTCTCTCTCTTACAATGCTTTGGGGGTAATTGGGACACCACTGATCTTGTTAAAATGTTGTCTTCTGCCATTTCTCCAGTTGTATAAGTCCAATTCCTACTCTTTTTATTTCTGAAGTCAAGTTTTCCTAGTTTAATAATACTCAATATGTCAAACTTCAGCCAACAGTGGGCTTTATGGAATTTGAATCATAGACTATCAAATGAAATATTTCCATGGCCTGTAGATATGAAACCTACAGTAGGTAGATTTCCACCATTCTGATTACTGTTTTCACTCTTACTCATAACTGTAATCTGTGTCAAACTGACATATTTATTTTTAACACTACAAAAGTACATGGACATGGAGTTTTTTTACTGATTAACATAAATATTTTCTATGCTATTTTCAATCAGCACATTCAAGGTCCGTAACTTAAAGAGTTTCAGATTCTCCAGCATGTAAGAAAATTAAATAAAGGTAGCCTCCACTTTCAAGAAACTGGACATATAAGAAAGTTTCCTTCAGGATAGATTAGCAATTTCATGTACAATAAGATGCATAAATGCAATCTAAACATTTTTGCCCCATATCAATCTGAAATAAAAAATTTTAAAAGACGCACAAATCTATTCTTTTGTAGCAAGTCCTCTTAGCCTTTTGAAAATATTATTCACTATAAATATTGATTTGTACAGACATCTTTAACAGAAAGAATTCACAAAGAGGATCTGACATAGGTTCGCTCAGAATAAATGCTGATCTTTATGGGGGAACTTGAGGGACACCAACCTCAAGAGGCACTTGAGATCCTGCTCAAACCTCCTCTCTCCCTTTTTCCTGTACTGCCAGACTCCACCTAATATTTGACATTTTCTATTCCTCTTTATTTCACTTAAAAATTTTAGCACTAACTAAAGAATCAAGATGTACACAGAACATTTCACACTGATGTGCTAGACCAAGATAATGATTTTCCAAAGAAATAATCAAAAACTAGTTATGTGACTCTGAATGAAACCTCCACATCCATAATAAAGGTCTAAAGGTCAAAATGTGTAAAGACCAGGGAAGGTTTTTCTTAGAGAGGATTTACATTAAGAAAGCTAATTTTGTTTTGTTTTGTTTTGTTGGTAGAGACAGAGTCTCACTTTATTGCCCTCAGTAGAGTGCGGTGGCATCACAGCTCACAGTAACCTTCAACTCCTGGGCTCAAGCAGGTCTCCCCTCTCAGCTTCCCAAGTAGCTGGGACTACAGGCACCTGCCACAGCACCTGGCTATTTTTTGGTTGCAGCTGTCATTGTTGTTTGAGCGGGCCTGGGCTGGATTTGAACCCACCACCTTAGGTGTATGTGGCTGGCAACTTAGCCACTTGAGCCACAGGTACCGAGCCAAGAAAGCTAATTTTGGATTCCCATTCTTCTTTAGCATACTGTCTGCTTCCAGGCTCCAGATACTGCAAAGACTTTTCTGTGCTCTCGATGGGTTTGGTCAAAGCAAGGCACAGGGAAGCAGGAGGAGAGAAAAGTTGAAGTATGTATTTCCAGGCTGCTATTGCATGGAGTTGTTGTAAGCTGACCGTATTCTACCACTAAAGGCCACAGCTCCTGTCCAGCAGCTCTCTTTACACAGCTACCCTCTCAGGATCCAGGAATCACTGCCTGCCTTGGTTGGGCAGGCCTGGAGTGGGCAGGGCTCCCTGCAGCTGTTAGCCTAGGGTCTCATTCTGGCTTTTGTTGTGTCCCCCCAATTGCCCGCACCTATGCAAATAGGCAATATGCAAAATAATAAACTTCCCTGAAATTACCAGGCTGATGCACTGTGTTCATTACCATGGCCACTCCAGGAGAGAACTCAGCCTTCAACACCCAGAGCCCTAGAAGTAACTTTCCTGTCAGCCTTATCTTTCCTTCTTCCCCTTGCTTCTACCCTAGAAAAGGGGAGAAAAAGAAAGAAAAAAAGAAAAAGCCACTAAATTCTCTTTCAACTGCTACTTTCCTTCCTATAATAGCCCTGAACTATGGGGGATTAGCCCAATGCAAATCAGGACAGATGCTTTGACAATTACATTCTAATTAGTGGTTAGGGGTGAGGGAGTGACACAGAAGTTTGGGCACTGCTTGACTTTTCAACCAGGGTCAAGGAAAGGATTTATTCCACTGTGTAAAATTAAAGAAATAGTGAGAAATACATGTATAATTTTATTTTATCTGTTTTTTTAAACATCTTAGTTATTTTAGTTTTAAATTCCAAAAGCTGCCTTGGAAACATCCCACATATTGGATGTGTGTTATTGGGAAAAAACAAAAGGAGGAGGTGGTTGGTAAGAAATACATAGAATACTAACAATTTTCAGAGGCCTGGCCTGAGAGTGGTGTCCAGGTCAGTTGAGTAGAAAGAAGGGAGGAGCCAAAAGGCAGGAGCCCTAAGGGCACAGAGTCCAGCTCTCCGTGCTGCCCCAGACTTGTACAGAACCCTGATAATACCATGATGCAAACTTAAAATTCATGCCGCAACTTCAAGGAAAATCCTTGCCTATTTAAAGTGATATTTCTAAGAATAATTTCAAGTACGCCTTTCTAAGTTTCTTTTTTTTCTTCAAAATACTGATGGGGAAGGGAAAAACATCTCTACTTAGTGAGTCAGAAAAGGGGCGTAAGATCCTATCTTTTCCACTTATTAGATGGGTGCAGTGGGTCAAATCACACAGTCTCTATAGGTCTCAATTTGCTCTTCTGTAGAATAGGTTGTAGGAACAGACTTCTGGGGGCCTGTCTGGATGTGATACTATGTGCTAAATATTACTATTGGTGGTGCTCATTGCCTGTTAGAGGTATTTTCCTACAGGGCTGAGAAATTTTTTTTTTTGGCCAGGGCTGCATTTGAACCCACTACCTCTGGCATATGGGGCAGGCGCCCTACTCCTTTGAGCCACAGGCACTGCCCTGGGCTGAGTATTTTTATTTTACTTAGTAAGAAAAAATACTATTGGAGGAATCCTCCCGGTTTGTTGGTCAGTCACACTGGGAAAACGTAACCTGGAGGGTAAGTTTGGACAGAAGTTGGGGAGGACTTCATTCACAATCCTATCTCCAGTGGGTTTTTCTGTTTCTCTCTCAGCCCTTTGTCTCTTCTTCCACAGGATGGATGAGTTATCCTGGAAATGCTAAGCTATGGTTAACTGAGGGAAGAAGAGACAGTGAGCCTTTTAAAGACCAAGCCCAGGCCCCCGTCTCTTGTGTTACTTTTAGTTCCTCTAGTTGGGAGGGAGGAAGAGCAAGGGGCAAGCCACAGCAAAAGTGCAAGAGTAAGTAGGCATTAGTGACAAAGATGTTCTGGGGACCAGTCCAATCAGCAAGATTTAAGATGAAATATCGTCCTGGCTATGGCATGTCCCACCACATCCATTCAAAATGCACATTTGGTGAGTGATTTTTCCTGTAGACAATCCATGTGCAGAGATTTTGAAAGTCCTTCAGTGAGCTTTCATAGATGCTATTGAATAGAACTTAGAGAACACTCAGGTACCGGACAGGCAAAATTAAGTACTGGCCTATTCAAAAGAGAAACTATAAAATAGCCATTTGAAATGGGCTTATGAACCTGAAGCAATTGCCTCTACTATTTTATCATGTATTAAAGAGATTTATATGTTACTTTTTATCTTAGGTTTGGAAGGCAAAGCAGGAAACATCTATGTTTCATTATTATTTACCACTGAACAAAACTCAGTACATTTAACTTAATATGTGACATCATTTAGTGTGATTCAGACGGGTTCAGAATCTTTAATGTTAGACTTTTATTTGTTTAATGACCACTACCCTCTGTCCCAAGGGTCAACCTTCTCTCTCACCGAGATGTTGCAGACTAACCTACCCATCAGAAAAGACAGACATCTGGGGAGTCATAAACCAAGCCTCTCTGAGCCGGGTGATTTGAACGCCAAGCTATATATCAGCTGCAGACGTCAGGGAGCCCTGATAAAGCAGCGCAAAGCTCCCAGTGAAGCACAGCCCAGTTGCAGGAGATTGCTGTGATGATAATCGCCAGAACAAACCATAAATTCTGGACTTAGAATTAGAAATGGCCTGTAAACATCAAATAATGGGTGTCTAAATTGAAAATGAAACTATCTGTTGCCTGTAATATTTCTTGCAGTGTGGTTTAGAGAGCCAGTAACTCTGGAGACAGGCGTGATCCTTTTCAATGTCTGCCGTTAGAAAGCTGAGGATATTAACTCCTCCTTCCATCAACTTCAGGGAAACAGAGTGAAATGAACTAGCTAGAAATCACCAGGCATAAAATACACATTTAATATCATGCAGCAAGAGCATTACAGGTTAAAAAATTCAGAGAAATAATAAGTACTGTATTTGAAGAAACTCACTAGGAAGCACTAAAGAATGGGTCCAAATAATTTACCTAGAACACCTTTTCATGTATTGATATATAGTAGAACCTCCATCATTGACCACCTCCCTCCATTGCACTGATCACCACCTTAAGTTGACCTAATTTTCCTGGACTCCACGTGCACCACATGTACTCAATATAAGTTCCTTATGTTGACCACCTTCAAATGTTGACTAGTTTGTTACAGTCTCTCGGGTGGTCAACTTACAGAGATCCTGCTCTGTGTGTGTGTGTATTCACACTCGACTTTTTCACATATATGTTGCACATACATCAAAACTCAGCTTCCCATCTGCTTGTAAGTGAATGCCAGTCCTAAGTTAATGTGAGTCTAGGTTACACAACCATTTTAAAGACATGGCATTTGGAGATACAGAATAATTGAATATGACTTAAAAGACTTCTAAAAAATTAATTTCTTTTTGATATGGATGTCTCCCTTTGTTGCCCAGGCTGAACTAGAACTCCTGGGCTCCAGGGACAGCAGCTGGAACCTCAAGGGCAGCCACTGCAAGCAGCTTGAAGGACTTTTTTTTTTTTTTAGGCGCTTTATTAAATAGGTAAGAATCATGTCTAATCAGCATATTTTAGTTAGTTGGATCATTTTTAAATAACAACTGAATGAAAAAATATTTTTTCTTGTACCATTTTATAAACAAAACAACTTTTTTGTTCTCTTTTATGGTTATTAAACCTGTGTTCTTATGAAACGATCAAGATTTGTATATTAGTGGCGACTACATTACTGAAAATTTATCAAACTCAGGTTCAGGGATCTTGACTTTTTATAAAGACTTATGGAAGAACAGAAGACACTGGTTCTTTTGGATTCTTGGTATTGTAACTAAGTAGATTACTTTCCATGTGAGTGTAGGTGTAATATTGCATATGAAACAGTTAAACAGTAATGGGGGAGTAGTCATATTTGACAAGCAGGAGTGCTGGAGCCAGCAGGGAGCCTTTGGGGACTAGAGGCAACAGGGTAGGATCTGTTTATCAGTAGGAAAGTACCCACATATTTCAGTAACCAGTGTTCACGGTGGCAGGATGTTGAATGTTAGCTCAGCTGCATTCTCCCTGAACAATTGCTGCTGGACAGCTGAAGGAAGAGATATTAAAACTGATACAGAGCAATTGCAAAGCCTATCTGGGAGCTCTTTGCAAACATTGTACCTTAATCAGCAGGTGGCTTTACTCAAAACAATATCCCTTATCCCCACCGCCATGATGGAAATGCTCAAGTTAAAGAGAGCTAACAGATAAAAATATTATTTCTGAATTAACATGTAAAGAAGTGACCAATATATTGCAGAGTATATGGAAGAGAGACAAAGGCTAAAGAATACCTATAATACGTACAAACAACAATATCAAATGTTAACAGTTTACTTACAATGTGCCAACCCCTTAATCCCCTCAATTTCCCTATTAATCACTAGACATTATGTTTTTGTGGCATGCCATAACTAATGCATAGTAAAATGTTTATTATTCTCATCCTAAAGATTTGTCATTCTAATCAAATGCTTTTAGGGTCCTAATAGAATCTGAGCCAAAGAAGGTCTTCGTGTCCAAACAAAATTCATGATCTCACACTTGAGTCCCTTCACTACCAGCCATGAAGGGTCATAAGCCCTAAATCCAGACAGTGCCCCAAATCTGTCTTCTCCCTCCAACTGCTCATCAAAACCTTGCCTTGGTACGGCTAGAATCCATCTACTTTTATCTTTATCATTGCTATTACCTCAATCCTCTATTGCCTGGACTACTGCCACCACCACTATTGGTTTATCTGTTACTTTTTACCCTTCCAGTCTCTTAACCAGTGGATTCTCCACACCATGGCTAGTGTGATCTTTAAATAAATACATACATGCATAAAAAATTCTCTTCATATTCTCTGTTAAAATCCACCCTTCGTTTCCTTTTGAAGGATTTTAAATAGGGACCCAAATCATTAGCACGCTCTGAAGCTCCTCCTTTATCTGACCTCTGCCTACCACCTACCTCTCTAGCACCATCTCAGGCCACCTCTTCTCTCTATTCTTTGTGATACTTACACATTCCATTCTCTCCTTCTCCATAGGGTTCTGTTTAAATCAACCCTCAACTTGGAATTGTCTTCCCACTCTTTACCTCCTACCCAGCTATGTCCTGCTCATCTTTTTCATCTCAATTCTAGTGCCACTTCTGCCAAGAAGCTGTCCCAGACTCTTAACACTCACAGGTGCCTATCATAGCTTGTAATGATAACTGCTTGTTTATTAATTGACCTATATATATCTCCCCCAATTGATAGATTAGAAATACTGGGAAGACAGAGGAGTGAGTTGTTTTCATTCAATGCTCTCTCTCTAGGACCTAGAATATGCCTAACATTTGGATGCCTCAATAATTAGGTATTGAATAGAATAATGAATTAATTACTTAGTTGTATAAGAATACTGGAAGTGGATGGCCCATATTATAATCAAGGTTTTCTTGCCAGAGTTACTGGTAGTCTGTGAAAAATTCTATCTTCCTGCAATTTATTTCTATATTGTTGAGCTACAAAATGTGTGAGATTTCATTGGGAAGCTAGCACACCATGTGGAAAAATGACAAGATTGCTACAGGACTATTTTGTAAAATAATTTTAAAAGAATAATAAATTATAAGTTTTGATTAGACATTCACCTATAGAATTTAATTAATCAGTTCCATGTATACATTTAGTATGCCATATGTTGAATTAAAATATTATTTTTCTAAAAATTTAAAACCTCTTTTAACATTTACCTTATAAAGAAATTACTTTTTTTTAAATGTGTAACCTATACTTTGTCTGGTTTTGAGGTTAAGACACTTGAAATCAACAATTATTTTTACAAATAATTTACAACAAATTTGTAAAAATAATTGTTGTCATCATGTCTACTAGTGTTCCTTATTATTTTATTATTTGAAGTTTGTGATCCAGTATCAATAATTCAGAGAAAGAATAATTTATTTTTTAAATGTTCTAGAGAGTTATTTCCCTAATTTCGATGCTCTTAGAAGAGCTTGTTAAAAATATAGATTCTGATCATTTGTGTCTAGGTGGGGCCTGAAATTCTATTTTACCAACAAGCTCCTGGGAGGTTCTGATATTCTAGTTTGAGTATAAGGATGTAGAATAATTGGAATACTCTGATCTAAATTCCACACTGCTCAAATACTCAGCAGTTTTTGTTCTTTTACTTTTGGCTTTGAAATCTGGCATACAAACATATACAATTCACTTAATGCTGGGGTGCCAGAAATCAAAAGTCAATTACCACTTGGCAGCCTATCCAACCTTTCTGTTTTCAAAATATCAAAACCTATGTTACCATAGTTGCTTAGGGAAAATTTTCCCTCTTAGGGAAAATCATGGATGATATTATCAGGAGTAACTATAGTATTCTGGAGTAAACTTCCAAGATTGCCTACTCACCTAAGTCTGAGAAGCGGTCACCTAAAAGCCACCCCATTTAGGTAATTATATTTTCTAGAAGTTAATAAGAGTGTTGAAGTGTTTTTAACTATGGTTTTCATTTTCCAGAGAATATGTGAAACAGAAGAATCTTGGTAAACATGATCAAAAATTACTTCATTTTATAAATGTAAAAACTGAGTCAGAAGTGTACCAAAATTAAAGAATTTGCCAGCAATAGAGCTGATATGAGAATTAGGTTTGTAACCTGTGTTGGATGTCAAATGGTAACCTGTGGGCATAGTAGTTTTATATTCTGAAATTCTTACCACAATATTAGCTTGTAGGGATTTTTGCCATTAAATAAACTTGTCTGAATGATAATTACCTACTTGTTCCATACCTAGTACACACTAAGAACTGTGTTCTTCTCTATATATGTATTTTATCTAGTTTAACAGTCAGCTTGAAGAAGAATATTATGTTTACATTTTATAGAAGATAAAATAGAGTCAGACATATTACAATTTTCTCAGAAGTGGTAGAATCCATACTCTTTACACTACACTATATACAACATATTTTAAATGTTTATAAGTATTTTTTATTGTAACACTCTTTGAACTTGAGCTGTTATTTGGATGCCTCTTAAATAAGCTCAGGACATCTGCTCTGTTGATGTGTCAGAATAGTAATGTTTCTGCAACTACATAAAGGGCGCTTCTATTTATTCCCTGCATTAGGATCACATCCCTGACCTTTACCCCTCCTGGAGTTATATCAGGCTTGGTTCTCTCATAAGTTATTAGTCACAAATATAGTAATAAACCAGAAAATATGGAATTTTGAGTCATTGAAGATCAGACTATCCCACTCACCTTCTGCTGAGGCTTTCATTTAATTGCAGGCTAGTACATTTTAATACTAAGCATTTAAGATCAGACTACCTGTCCAGAAACAGACACTGAAAACCCTGGCTAAAACAGAACTAAGGCATAGTTTAGAAGACAAAAGAGGTAACATGCTAAGAGAACAGACATACCTCAAAGATATTTAAGTTCCAGACCACCACATCACATTGAAACAAATATTTCAATAAAGCAAGTAAAAGAATTTTTTGGCTTCCCAGTGCATATGTTTATATTATATGGGCATCTAATAGTGTACAATAGCTTTACGTTTAAAATACATGATACATATTTAGTTTTAAAATATTTATTGCTAAAAATGCTAAAGACCAAAGCAATCTTCAGCAAGTCATAATCTTTTTCTAACAGAAGGTCCTGCCTCAATGGTAATGGCTGCTGACTGATCAGGGTGGTAGTTGCTGAAGGCTAAGGTGGCTGTGCCCATTCCTTAAAGTAAGACAACAATGGCGTTTGCTTTATCAATCAACTCTCCTTCTCCCTTTCATGAACGATTTCTCTGTTGCAGATGATGCTGTTTTGATAGTATTCATTGTCATTTCAAGCAGGAGTACATTCCATCCCAAGAAGCAACTCCTTATCCATTCAAGTTTTATCATTCAATTGCAGCAAATATTACTAAAATATTCAGTAACATCTTCAGAATCTACTTCTAATTCTAGTTTGTTACTTTCTCATCTGCAGTTACTTCCTCTTCTAAAGTTTTCAACCCCTCAAGTCTTCTCTGAGGTTCAAATCAACTTCTTGATTCCTATTAATGGTGAAATTTTAACATCCTTCTATGAATCACAAATGTTCTTTTTTCTTTTTATTAAATCACAGCTGTGTACATTTATGCAGTCATGGGGTACAGTGTGCTGGTTCCATACACAATCTGAAATATTTTCATCGAACTCGTCAACATAGCCTTCAGTCATTTTCTTAGGTATTGCGTTAAGACATTTATATTCTACATTTAGGGAGAGTCACATCACAAATGTTCTTAACGGCATCTAAAATGGTAAAAATCCTTTTCAAAAGATTTTTAATTTACTTTTCCTAGATCCTCTACAGGGTCATTATCAATACAATTTGCCTACAACTCTCAAAGGAAACATGGAAGCTATAACCTTATTAAATACTCTCCTTAAATTATAAGACTTGGAAAGTCACAAATACTCCTTAATTCAGGGACTACAGAATAAATATTGCGTTAGCAGGCATGAAAACATTCAGAAGGAGTTCTATGTCTCCATCAGAGCTCTTGGGTGACCAGGTGCATTGTCAAAGAGTAGTAATATTTTAAAAGGATTTTTCTTTCTGAACATTAGGTCTCAATAATGGACCTAAAATATTCAGTAAATGAATGATGCTGTAAACAGATGTGTTATCATCTAGGCTTTGTTAGGGAGTTTACGTAACAAAGGATATGAAAGATCTCTATAAAGAAAACTATGAAACTCTAAGAAAAGAAATAGTTGAAAATGTTAACAAATGGAAAAACATACCATGCTCATGGCTGGGAAGAATTAACATTGTTAAAATGTCCATACTATCCAAAGCAATATATAATTTTAATGCAATCCCTGCTTCATCTTGTACTTTATATTACAGAGATGGCTTCTGTACTTAAACATCATGAACAACCCTCTGCTAGCTTTTAAGTGCTCTTTTGCTCCTTTTTCATCTCTCTAAGCTTCCACAGAATTGAAGAGAGTTAGGGCCTTGCTCTGGATTAGGTTTTGGTTCAGTGGAATGTGGCTGGTTTGAACTTCTAACCAGGCTACTAAAATTTCCTCTATATTAGCAATAAGACTTTTGCTTTCTGGCCAGGCATAATGGCTCATATCTGTAATCCTAGCATTCTGGGAGGCCAAGGAGGGTGGATTGCCTGAGCTCAGGAGTCTGAGATCAGCCTCTATTAAAAGTAGAAAAACTAGTTACTTGTAGTGGTAGGTGCCTGTAGTCCCAGCTATTTGGAAAACTGAGACAAGAGGATCTCTTGAACCCAAGAGTTTGAGGTTGCTGTGAGCTATGACACCATGGCACTCTACTCAGTGTGACAGAGTGAGACTGTTTCAATTTTTTAAAAAATAGCCATTTGCTTTCTTATCAGGTTGTGTTCCCTAGAACATCACTTTAAATTTTCCTTCAAGAACTTTTCCTTTGGCCAGGCGTTGTAGCGGGCGCTGTGGTCCCAGCTACTTGGGAGGCTGAGGCAGGAGACTTGCTTGAGCCCAGGAGTTGGAGGTTGCTATGAGCTGTGATGCCATGGCACTCTACCCAGGGGGATAGCTTGAGGCTCCATTTCAAAAAAAAAAAAAAAAAGA